>JAVCKT010067524.1:0-15649 GCA_032273925.1 Rhynchotus rufescens
GGTAAACTTCTATCCAAACAAACATATGTGTTCATTTAATTACAATTCCATACTAAGAAAAAAAAAGCATTTTATAAATGAAAAGGGATTGCAGAGCAACCCTGACTATCTTTCTCCAAACCACATTCAACCATATCCCTTAAAGCTGAAGGAAACCCCCAGAGCAGCCCATAAAAACAGCAGCACCATCACCCCGCTGTCCCCAAGCTCTTGTCCTCTCCACCGCTGCCCGGAGGGGACGTGGAGCCGGCCAGTGTCCCACAGCCCGGCAAGCGGGAGAGGAGCACAGAGGGCAGAGGGCGACGAGATGCATGGTTTACTCCATAGGAAAACAGGAGCAACCTTCTAGGAAAGCTAGCCTATGGTATAGAAAGTACTCAGCAAAAAACAATGAGGAGGCAAAAGGAGAGCTCTTTGGGAAGACTGCATGCAAGCACAGTCTTTGAATATAAATATGAATGTACAAATCCCATCCCCCCCCCAGCAGTCCAAGGAAAAGCTGCCACGGTGTCGGGTGCCTTCCCGGCACGGGGCTCGGCTCCGGGGCCCCGCGGCCGGCGGTGTCCCCGGGCCGGCTCTCGCGCCCCGCGGGGAGCGATGCTCTCGGGTGTCCATTCCATGTCCAGGTGGTGGTCGGAGGGGAAGGTGTCCGTCCTAGAGCGGGGCAGGATGGGGACACTGCAGAGGGAGCCGTGTCCCGCTGGCCCCCATGCTCCAGATGATGCTCTGGGCCCATTCCCAGCTGGACCGGGCGCCTCCCTCCCTCCCATGAGGACCACGGGGCCCGTGGCAACATCTTGTCTCCCCTGCTCACCCACTCACCTCTGTGGGGCCGACCTAGGGGCGCTGCGCCTTCTTCTGCGAGGATTTTCTCCGAGGCGTCGCGGGCTGAGCCTTCTTCTTGTCCAGCTTCTGCATCACCTTCTGGACGGAAGAGCTGTCCGGGGAGGCGCAGAGCTTCTTGCCCTTCCTCGTGGTGAACCTGATCGGAAAGGAGGAGAGATTTGAAGCACGGCTAATCCAGAGGCTGTGGGTCAGGAGCACGGAATGGCTCCAAAGGGGATCTCGGCCGGCCAGGGTACTCACACGACAGCGCGCAGCAGGCAGCCCGACTCGGGTCCCTGCACGCTGTAGGACTTCACCAGGCCCAGCGGGATCTTCCCCTGGCTCGTCTTCAGGCAGCAGTCGGAGGCTTGGCTGCTGATGCCTGAGAGGCAAGATGGGATGTTAGAGCTGACCTGCACTCCAGGACCACAGCATGGCCAGGCCAGGGTGAGGGAACTGCAGCAAGGCTTGAGGGAAGTCTCTGTTAGGGATGACCCCCTTCGTGGTAGGGATGAGCATCCATGGGCTCAGGGCTCGGGCATTCGGGAAAAGCAAGTGGTGCCATCGGCCACAGAGTGGCCGGGGAGATGCTGGGATGATGGTAGCCCTCAGCCCTTGGTCTCTGTTGTGGGACGGACACAGCCCCAGGGAGATGTGACACTGATTTTATACCTGCTCTGCTGGCAGGGAAACTGAGGCAGAGACGGACTGCTTGCAAAGGGGCTCGAAATGATTCTTCCATCCCCACCGCTCTGCTCCAGGTGCCTCTGTCACCCACTGCCACCACTGCCCTACCAGCCACAACTGCTGCTTCTCCCCAGCGTGATTGAGGCAGGAGAGCCCTCAGGGCAAGGGCTGATCCGGTGCCCCCGCCAGCCAGCCGTGCACAGGCATCCCTGCCCACGGACACGCTGCGAGCGCGAGGCGCCGGCTGCAGCCACGTGCCCGGCCCCGCGCGCCCCGCGCACGTGAGAGCAGCGCGAACAGGACCAGCGAGCGCCGCCAGACAGCCATGCACACACGCCCGTGCACACGCATGCCCACGCCCGTGCACACGCGTGCACACGCACATCCGCGCCGCAGGCACCACGTGCACACCGCGCGCGCACCGCCGCCGTGCAGCCGGCCACGCGCAAAGGGACGCGCCGCGATCGCGGCACGCGCAAACCCACTGCAAAGCCCCTGCCATCCGCTCCCCCCGAGCTCAGCACCCCCCCAGGTTTGCACTCGAGGGGTCTGCACCCCCTCACCTCGAGCCGGGAGGACGAGGAGGGCTGCGGCCAGCAGGAGCAGCGGCAGGAGCAGGCGCAGAGCCATGGCGAGCAGCTACGGGCCGGTGGGGTGCTGAGCTCTGCACGGCGCCGGAGCACAACGCGCGCTGCTGCCTCGTGCCGCGGACACTCCTATTTATCCCTGGATGCGTTGCTTTCATTTTCGGCCACCGTGGCACAGAGCCCGACGGTCGGACAGGGGGCTGGGCGGCGCAGGGGAAGGAGCGGGGAGGATTCCTGTAAGCAGCGAGCCCCCCTTTGCAGATGTGTCCTGTCTTGTTCCCAGCTGCCCGCCACCGTGCCAGGCGGGGGGCTCGCGGGAGACGCGGCCCCCGTCCCGGCTGCAGCTTGTGGGCTCGCATTTCCTACCCACTCCCGCAACCTGCTGCTACCTGCTCCCGTCGGGCTGAGTGCCGCTGCTCGCTTGCTTGCTCCCCAGGTGCACAAACTGGCAGGCGGCCAAACCTTTTGTGAAAACAAGAAGCCGACCTGCTCTGCTTGCCCCCAGAAATGCTGCTCGGCAGCTCCCCAGCCATCCCCCAACCAGGCTGCCCAGTCCTGATGGGCGAGAAGCAGCTGAGGGTGACCCCAGTGCCAGTCCTCCAACCCATCCATGTCCTCCTGTGTCAGGGCTGGGCGCACACGGAGGGGCTGAGCAGGGACACGGCTGCAACCAGGGCTGCGGAGAGGGCACAGCTCCCTCCCAGCCCTGCAAGTGCTAAAATAAAGCAAGTGCAACTATCACTGCAGTCATGCTAAACTGATAGGAGCTGTGGATGCGGATGCAGGCACCTGGACCAGCTGCAGAAACGGACTGGCAGACACCTCCTAAATTTCAATGTGGACAAACGACAAAGTCCCATGCTGGGGATGGAGTGTCACCATGCGACAGGACAGGCGAGGGCCCGAAGGCCAGCAAGCAGCAGTGCAGGGTGCATCTGGGCTCCAGGGGAGCAGAATGGGAGTCTACAGTGTGTCCTTGTGGCCAGGGAGGACAATGCAGCAAGCAGAAAGGCTGCCACAAGGCCATCCTTGGAGATGGTCAGCCCTTGGCTGAGCCAAGCCCTGAGCAACCTGGTGTAACTCTGGTCCATCTCCGAGCAGTGAGCAGGCCAGAGACCTCCTCAGTTTCTCAGAATCACTGGATCGGGGGCTATTACAGGTTGGAAGGGACCAAGGATGAAGTTCTAACAACCTCTCTGGACAACCTCTTCCAACCTTTAAAACGTTCTGGTGTTGGTTCTGTTTTCCACAATATTTAATTGCATTGGCATTGACTAATTCCTCATGCCATTGCCTTTTGTCCTCTTGTCAGGCACCTCCACAGTGAGGAAGCTCATCTTCCCTCCAACCCCATCAGGCCACTGCCATTCCTTCATTGTCCCTTCTCCAGGCTGCCCAGCCCCACCGATGCCCAGGGACTACTGGACATACTGGCCTGTGCCATGGGACAGCAGGGGAGTATTTGGTTGCCCCCTCAGCAAGAGGAGGGCTCCTGGGCATGGGAGACCCCATCACGGTGAAGGGGAGCTGCAGGCTGCGCTGTCTGAAGACCACCACGGCGTGGGCACGACAGCAGTACTGGGGAGCTGCTGGTGCAACACCGGAACGTTCTACCAGTTCCTGATAAGGACCCTCATAAACAGTTCACAAGGGCAATGAGTAACCCAGGGGGAGAACAAAGATCCACTTGTCTTAATAAGCAGAGAAGCGACGGGATGCCCGGGCTCTCACCCACCTTGGTAGGGAGGAGGCCGTGCTGGAGCCACAGGGGGATAACCATTAACAGCTCCACATCCCACCCTCCCAGGGAATTGATCCGCTTCGCCGGCTTCCTCGGAGCACCCAGCACAAGCTGCAGCAGCACGGACTGCTCCTCCGCGCACCCGGCAAACGGGGTCGGGATGCGGCCCGGCAGACACAAGGAATCCAGGAGGCAGCACCAGCCGAGGCACTGGCCTTGCTGGCCTGGTGGGCAGAAGGAGAAGCCAGCAGAGATGCCCTGTCTGCCAGAGGGCCAAGGGCCAGTCCAGCCTGGTCCTGGAGGAGGCTGGGAGTGCTCCATGCCAGCATGGAGCCCAGCAGCCCTCCTTGCCAGGCCCTAGCCTGGCCGTGGCAGCAGGAGCCTGGAAAGTCCCTGGCTCTCTGCATGTTTTCAAGACACCAAAGCCGCATCCTCTGGATGGAGGCCAGCCCCAAACACGGCCCAAGCTGCTGAGGAGGGTTAGAGCACGTGTCACCTTTGCAGGTATCCATCCCTGGCACTTGTCTAGCGTGCGATTTGTGTCGCAGTGAAACAGGCTGGCCGAGTAGACTCAGCCCGGGCCCTCCATGGCCTGGCAGGGAGCTACAAGAGGACACATAGGGATGGGGTGGGAGTTGGGGAGCAAGTGGGTCCAATCTCAGCTCAAACAGCAGGGCAAGTGGTTTGGAGAGGGACTAGAAGGGCACTCAGTCCAGGAAAGAAGCAAGGAGCTTGGGGCAATAAGAAGGACATGAACATCCCTTCTTGCAGGTCACAAGGCAGACCTGACTTCTGGGATACAGAGGAGATATTAGGGCAAGAGAGGAGCAAGCAAGTCTAGTCAGGGGTTCCTAATGGCAGCAGCCTCCAGCAGTTCTGCTCTCGAGAGGCACAATTCCTTGCACACATCTGGCCCAACCCATTGCATCAACCCACTTCTCACCAGCATGAGCTCCTGCACGGACCAGCCTTTGCCCAGAGCCTGGGGATGCAGAGTGGAGACCAGCACAGCCCTGGCACACAGGAAGGGATGCAGCCAGTCAGGACACCCCGCTGCTGTGTCCACAGGGAAACTCTGGCCCCAGGGCCTGTGCCAGACAGCCATGCACGACTCCCTGCACCAAACGAGCTGCCTGCAATGCTGCCACCACCTACTCCTGTGCACTGGCAGCCTGGCTCCTGCCCTTAGTGCATCCTTGTGTTGGAGGGGCCTCCAGGTTGCAGGAAGAGGGACAGTGTCGTAGACAGGCACGATGGTGTCCCCACACACCCTGTGTGCAAAATCACGGAGACTACAGCAAAGGTCACCAAACCAGCCTTGCTCCTGAGACTTTCCTAGGCAGCAAAGCCAGCATGGGAACCAGTAGGGACTCACTCAAGCCTCCATCCCAAATCCTTCCAGCTCCACACCCCACACCAGAGCTGGGAGTTTGCCCTGGAATTACCTTCCAGACTCTCAGTGTCCCACTTTGCTGGCACCCCATTTCTTAATGCCAGTAGACCCTTCTCTCCTGAACTGTCAGCCCTCTGCTAACCCAGCTTTGGGCTCCCCTTCAGGCCCGTGAAGGCCCCCAGATCTGATGTGCATCTGCCCTGCGCTAACCAGACTATGGGGTCTGCTCCTTGGGAAGCTCAGGACAAGGCATCCAGGCCTGCTTTGAAGCAGAAGCTCCTCATGTGCATGCACAGGGTTGAGGGCATCCAGAGGAGACCACTGCGGGAGCTGGGAATTTCCAAATCCTTCTGGATGCTGCATCCAAGTTAAAGTCACTGCTAACAGGAACAGGGTCGCTCGGCTCCATTCAACTCATTGACCAGCAGGCTCCTTCCTGCAGACTTTCCCAGGAGCCGGCATAAGAGGTACTTTGCACAGCCCAGCGTGGAAAGCCCCCGTGGCTGGGAAGGGGAGCAGGCTGCCTGCCAGGCACACGGTATAGAAATGTCCTATGGCACAGTGGCCCTCAGGAACTGGGAAAGAATTGCTGGAAGCCAGCGGTGCACGAGCCGTCAGCCTCTCCGCTGGCTGCCTCTCCATCCCCAGCAATCAGCAGAGCTGATGGGAAGAGTGGGCTGAGCACAACATGCTGGGAAGAGCCAGGAGGCCGGCTGCCTGGGAGTCCCCTCCTCGCACACGGGATCTGGAGCGCTTGGAGACACAACCTTCGGCAGGGAGAAGTTTCCCTCCCGCCGCATCCCAGGCACTCTGACCCGGGAGGAAAAAGCAGTTTTTGTGCATGGAGTGAGTGCAGGGAGTTAACCCTTCCATACTAGCACATCTGCAGAGACATTCGGACATTTGGGGGCAGGACAGCCTCTCCACTGATAAATGTGCAAATGATGCGATAATGATAAATGTGGGAAATGGGAGTGAGCAGGATGAGAGGGAGCCCGGTGCGTGCTGCACCATGTGAGGATGCCATCTTCTGAGAGCATCTTCTCCATGGGACAGGGCACTGCCTCTGTCCTGGCCCCATCTCCCTGGCAGCAGGCAGAGCAGCTCGGCCCTGCGCTCCTGGCACGTGCCGAGCTCTGCTCCTCGGAGCCTGGATGCAGCTTCTGCAGCAGATAGGAGCTGGCACAGGCGGTGAGCTCATCAAGGGGAGGGAAATGGAGACACAGAAACTGAAGACGGTGAAAGGGAAATGAAGCAAAACATGAGGAAGGCTCTGGAGTGTTTGCAGAAGACATTAGAGCAAAATATAAACAAGAAACTGGATGCATTTCAGATAAGGCTGGAAAACGCTCCAGAGGAGCCGTGCTCCAAGCAAATGTGCTCCCAGCTGCCCCAAGCAGGGAAGCACAGGCAAAACCAAGCACCAGGTGGAGAGGGAAAGCCAAGAGGAAGGAGATGATGCCCCACGTGGTGCAGGAGCTGCTGAGTGCAGGCAGTGGGTGCAGACCTGACATACCAGCTGCTGGCAATGGAGCAGGGAGCACTCCCGGCTTGGCATTCCGGGGAGCAGCACGGCCAGGAGGGCACCCGAAGAGCAACTCACCAAGCCCTTCTCAACAGCTTGGAAAGGAAACAGCTGCTCGGAAGCCCATCTTGAACGAGTCTCACAGTGTCCGGATATAATTAAATGATCGGAAGAGGTAATAAAGTTGATATCTCGGCGTGGCTAGTCATTAACAGTAACTCATAGCAGCAGGGTTCAGTGATGGAGCAGCTGAAACCTGGCAGTGCATGACTGTAGGTGACAGGGACCACAGCTGGAGAAACCAGAGGTGAATCCAAGGGCCTTTCCACCTTCTGGGCGGATGCCGAAGTGATGCAGACAGCATGTCCTGCTCTGCCAGGGAGATGCACCCAAAGCACAGCAGCCTCATGCAGGCACAGAAAGCAGGGATTAACCAGAATCTTGGGACATCAGGACTCCAGAGCTGTCTGTCAGGTTGATCACCAAGGGGAGTGACACCAAGAGCATGGGAAAAACAGTGTTTGGGGCTGGGTCTCTGCTTGAGATGTCTGGGGCAGCCAGCACCCAAGTGCTCTGTTTCCAGGGGTGGTTGCAGGTGGTGTCCGGCTGGCCTGGGAGCAGTGCGAGCAGGTGGGAATTCCCTTTGGAGATGGGGTCTTGCAAGACAGCTCTTTACAGCAAGGGAGCTGCAGGGGAAGAGGCAGCTGAGAAAATGAGTATGTCTCATGAAGTACACACACACTTCACATAGGAATATTGTACCAGAAACCTATTTGACAGCGTGTGCCCTGCAAGGCATTAATCCAATGTCTATGCAGTTCCTTGATCGTCTAGCTCCACATAGCTCTGCTGTCCGTCAAAGTGTCCACTCTCACCACGTTCAGCAGCCAAAATAATCTGTATTGAAAAACACATGGCTGGCACAAACACTGCAAAATCACTAACAGGGGAAGGGAGGCCATATACCCTGTGCACATGTGCATCAGCAGATCACTGCAGGCACCATCCAGTCCTGGAGCCAGCCCTTCAGAAGCAATGTAAAAAAATGGATTAGGATTTGAAAAGAGAGAGAAGAAGCAGGGGGAATTTATAAGTAGACTGAAAAGCAGCAGCATCTGAAACGTTGAAGACAGCAATTCACTTGGTTGTGAATTGGTTGGTGTGCAACCTTCACATGCACCAAACACTTTATCTCTCACCAGGTCTGCCCCACAACAAGCCTCATCAAACACATTTACTGAGTCAGAGCTACAGGGCTAGAAATAACAAACCAGAGAGCTCGAAGCAAGTCTCCATCCCTGTGGCCAGCCACAGGCAGTGGTTTATTCCCTGTGGTTAGTCTAATTCTGAGCTCTCCCTTGTCTACAGAATTCAGTTTCCTCGAGGAACACACCACAGAACAAAAAACATTAGACTGACAACGGCAGAAGGACTGTCATCCCCTGCCTTTCCTTTGGGATTGCTTTTCTTGGCCGTGACTTGCTTGGAAAGTAATTCGGCCATCACAACTGCTTGGAAACGACTCAACCTCAGTGTCCAAGTCCACATTCCCTCATTTTAGACTTTGTGCCCTCAGGTACATGAGTTTGAAGGAGCGCACAAGGAAATCCTGCAATACGCAGGAAGGATCCCCAGCCTTCCCAGGAGTGCTGCTGGATCTCTGGAAGGTGATGGAACATTTCTGAAATTCCCAGCACACTTGAGGCTATGAGCAAATGTCTCAGCTAGGGGTTCAGCTACTGGGAAGACCATCAGGTTAGAGCTGAGGATGGGCCAGTGAGAGTACCTAGATGTCGTTCCCCAAACCACAATTTTCTTCTCATTCCACAAGGTTGAGCTACTCTAGAAAAATGGTCCTGGCAGAAAAGCAGTGATGAAGCTGGTATCCCTTTCAAGAAGGGCCCAATCTCCTGTTGGCCACTACTGCTGATACCGGCCTTTTTCTCTCCATCAAATGGAGGAACCAAATCACACAAATAGGGAGAGGAGGCTTGAGGAGAAGGTGAATTTCCACCTCGTGCATCTGAGGACCACTGCTGGCTAGGACCAGTGAGACCAGGTGCAATGTGATGGTGCAGTGAGTGACACAGGTACCCCTGTAAGATGGTGGAATTTGATCTCCTCAGGATTTCCATGAGGAAAATAGCTGCTATGTTCTTTCTGGAGACGTTAGCCTCCATGAGGGTTTCCCAAGAAGTTCTTGTCTCTCCAAACCTCCTCAAAGACATGTCTTCATGGCAGCCTCCCTTGCTGACCTGGGGAGATGAACAAACCTTGGTCCATCTGGCATTTCCCATGTCCCAGAGCTGCTGTGTGGATGGGCTCATGTCCCCCATCTCTGCACATCCTCATGCTTTGCCTCCGGCGCCTTGGCCGGCATATGGTTCTGGGTGGTCTTGCGGTTTCTGGACCATCAACTCTCTGCTGATGTTCCTTTGTTGTAAACAGCCGTCTCGCCTTATCCCCATCTCCAAAGGGAATTTCCACACGCTTGCACTGATCCCAGCACAGGCAGATGAACCAAAGAGTTTGGATGCTGGCTGGCCGGCTGGGGCATCTCAAGCAGAACCCCAGCTCCAAACACTGCTTTTTCCCTGCTCCAGTGGGTGTCTTTTCCCTCCGCCTCCCCTTGGTGACCTGGGGTGAGCTCTGGAGTCCTGTGAGTTCCTCACAGGTCAGTTCAGTTGAGACAAGAGGTTCCTTCCCCTTTGCAGAAGCTAACAGAGACACCAAGAGCTCGTTGTAGCACACGAGCTCCAGCAAGAGGGGCTTCCCTGTGCACACAGGGCACGTTGACTTGGGTTCTCCGTGTCAGCAAGTGGCTCTGCATCCACCCAGCAAGCCCTGTGCTACGTGTACGTTGTGCAGGTCTGGCTTCCCCTTGTGCTCCCAAACCTGCTTCTCACAACTGGTCCCGTGCAGACCCAGCCTCAGCAGCAGAGCAGATCCCGCGTGACGCAGAGCTCTGGAGAAGCTCATGGTTTCCAAGGCAAGCGCGAGGCCAGGCTGCACCCCATGTCCCCCACAGCGACTGACTGCGATTACAGTCAGAAAGGGGAATTTGCACCCCCAGGAAGACCACAAGGGCCACGGCCCCAATTCCCAGCTGCACAGGGCTCCGCTCCAGTCCTTTCTGAAGGTCCCTATGAGAATTGCCAGTATTGCAAAACCATGGCCTCGCTGGAGGGAGAGGGGAGGCCGTTCAGACTGGCAGAGGACTGTCCTGGAAGCAGTTTTAGCACTGAAAGCTGTGGAGATACTCCTGCCCTTTCGGTATTTGGCCCCTGGATGGACAGCGGGTCAGCGAGACGCAGAGCCCGGCTTCCCCAGCAAGTTGCAGGGGGCTCCAGAAGCAGTTAAACGTTCCGAACATTTCCACCCCGCATCTCCAGCAGGAAGTCTGGGGTCGGCACAGGTCGTGCACCAGCCCATTAAATTCTGGCATCCGAAAGGCTCAGCAAGGGTCCATGCGATTTCACAAGCGGACGCGAGCAGCGTAGCTCCCACTCGCTGCCTGGGTCCCTGGTGCCCCAGCTGGAAGCCAAAGGGACCAGGGCTGTTTGCTCCCTGCCACGTTTGCAGGACAGCAAACGGCTGTGGCCTGTCGGCTGGGCCGGAGCCTGCTGTGCTGAGGGCATGGGGCAACCCAAGGAAAGGTCCCTCACGCTAAGCCTGAGAAACCCATCTCGTGTCCTTGCAGCGGGGCACAGTGTCCATTCGTGATGTGGCAGCTAAAGCTTGGTGGTCAGAGGGGGAAGCTCGGTGTTGGAGATGTAATCTGGGGGAGGAGATGGTGGGAGCAGAGTTCAAAGTGCGTCTTGCAGCTTTGTAGCAGGCACGGGTACAGGACATGGTGACCCTGCTGCTAGAAGTGCTGATGGGGACCGGCCTCAGAGGGGCTTCTGACCCCAACAGCAGCCCCCTTCTGACTCCTGCACCAAGGACACCACATCCTCTCCTGACAAGGCAGGATTTCCCTGAACCACCATCTCTATTTCCCCTTCCAAAGAGCAAGACCCTCCCAGTCTCAAGGCTCTCCCAGCCACAAAGGCCCCATTGCAGAGCTTGCGTGTCCCCATCCGTGTGTCCCACCTTGTGCTGCTGCAGAAGTAGCACGTGAAGATCGATTTAAGCAGGTCTGGGTGAGGGTTCAGAGCCTAAATGCAGAAGCCATGTGGTGTGTTTACAGCCAAAAGCTGTAAAAGAATGTATATGTATATACATATATATATGAAAGACATATAGAACATGTCTTTCACCACTCCTTCCAGTGAGCAGGCTGGAGCCACCAGGCTGGACCACAGACCCTGTATATCCAAAGCAGCTCTCGATTCCCATGGAAGTGACCTCGGCTGCAGGATGCTCACGGGAGGCTCCCACAGCCTTACCCTGCACAGCACTCATCCCATCTCCTCCCTGCATCTAGTCCCTGCCGGGGGCTCCATCTCCCATCCTCACCACACGGCGCGAGGCAGCTTAACAAAACTCCCTGGGACCTGTTGAAGTTTGTAATCACTCATTCATCACAGGGATTTAAAAGATTAAGCCTATCTCCAGGCTGCCGAGCCCAATTTCAGCGCTGTGTCCGAGAAATCACACAGCCGCTTTGGCTACAGCACTGCGAAGATAAAGATTATGCTCCAACGTCCAAGCAGATCATGGAGGTTAAGCCGCTCTCCCTTCCCACTTGACTCTATCTGCCTTGGGAACCCCTCCATTACACACAAATTTTAGGAAAGAAGCCCTGTCATCCTTAAAAACTTTCAATCGCCAGGGACTTCCTCGAACTCGGGGATACACTAGGGGCTCGACGCCCCCTCAGACACGCACACCATCTTTCTGGTTGCCCTTGTACCCCTGTCAAACATTGGCATGACGTTTTCTTCTAAATCCCCTGGAAATCCCCGCTGTCCCGAGACTTGGCCGCTGCCTGGGTTCGGCACGCTTTGCTGGAATAGGCGTTTTATATATGCTAAAGGGAATGACGCAGGACGTTAGAAGAGCACTTCTGGGATAGACGCAGCCTGTCTAAGTTTGTCCTCCCGAATCTCCCCGCAACGACCACCCCGAAACAACACACACCATCCTCCCCCTCTCTGCGGCGCGGAGGCTTCGGCCACGCGTGCGGCCGCTCGCTGCCCTGCACAGAGGCTTCCTGGCCATGTTCTTCGGTGGGCTGCTGCTCCCAAGACCATCACGGTTGCCACGATGCCCTTCGCAGGCAACACGAGATGCACAGCCCATGCGGTTCACAGAATCACAGACTGGTTGAGGTTGGAAGGGACCTCTAGAGATCATCTAGTGCAACCCTCCTGCTCCAACAGGGACACCCAGAGCATGTAAAGTTCCCAAGTTCCCAAGTCTTTACCAACCCACAGACCCAACCATGAACTTGTGAGAGCACCATGCACAGGCTAGGAAGGGCAGAGTTGATCCTGCAATCATGCAGGATCATGTTCTATGTTCTGCTGCACCAAGATGGTCCATGGACAAGGGTTTTCCCTATGGCATGGTGGAGCTGGAAACATCTCTGAGGGCCAGGATGAGGCTGAGCCCTGGGCATAGCCTGTTCTCACAGGAGTGGTTTTCACTGTACGGGGGAAGTGTGGGCAATGCAACAGTCCACTCCAGTCTCAAAACCAGTCAGTGTGAGGCACATGCAGCACCCATGGTCTCCTGCACCCTCCCCACACAGGCAGCCTCTCCCGTCCAGCCCTGGCTACCACACTGTGCTGGCCAAGGCCACCAGCGCACCCAGTGCTGCAGCTCGGGCCCATTGCCCTCTCCTGCCCTACGGATATCCCCATGAAAATGGCCTTCCTTCCAGTCCCTCAGCACTAAACTCGATTCACTGCCATTTCTGGGAAGCTCTGGATCTCACATGTGTTTGTCCCACTTCCAGTCTCCCCAGCTGCCCAGCTGTTCCCTTCCATTTGGGCTAATCAGGGAGATTAAGGCACAGACCCAGCCTGGGAGGTTTGCAAACAGCTCCAGCCTTCCGCTGCAAACAGCTTTTACGGCCGGCATTAAGGCAGAAGAGCTCCTGGGCTAATAAAACATATGGCATCCGCGCAGGGAATTCCCGGGAAGGGCTCGGGGTTAACCCAGCGCGGTCAGGTGCCAGCCCGCTCAGTGCCACCTCCAGCCACTAGCTTAGGGGGATTGCAAATCTTGGGATCTGCAGAAGCTGGTCCTTGAAAAGGAAGGCTGAGGAAGGCAGCAAGGCTGGGAACAGGGTGCCCCTGTCCCCCAGTGCTCCCCGTGCTGCAGGGACCATGTCCCCACACTGTCCCTGAGGTTCTCTTTGCTGCAGTGTGAGCATGGCCCGTTGCCTGCCTGCAGAACTGCTCACTGGCATGCAAATGCAGGTGAGCATTTGGCTGCAAGCAAGGCTCAGGTCTGCACCACTGCAGCCTGCTGTAAACCTCCCCAGCTGGCGTTATGCTGGTCCTGGGGAGAACAAGAAGGCACATGGGCACACGGAGAGATGGAAAGGGATGAATCGTTTGATGCACCGGGATGCTCGGCTGGGTCTGTGCCTTGCCCAGTGCTCCCCGTGCTGCAGGGGCCGTGTCCCCACGCTGTCCCTTGCAGCATCCTGGCACCAGGCAGGAGCTGCTGGCCGGGGCTGCGCAGTATTAGACTGACTCCACATTTTGTAGCGTCCCAGCGCCCGCAGCCAGGAGACTCCAGGCCAAGACGACAGACAGGCCGCGCTGCATCAGTCCAGATGTGCACGGAGGTTGCAGCAGCCACCCACCAAGACACGGTCCCTTTCCAAGTAAACAGGTCACCCGCTCCTAACAGGCCTGAGGGATCACGTTAAACCCCCCGACCATCTGCAGTCCCCACGTTTGCCACTGTGCAAGAGCAGGCAGCCTGCAGCTGTCCTTGCTCTGGGAAAGAAGGGGGTGCGAGAAGGGGATCATGTGGCCAACACACTGGCTGCAAGATGTGATGCAGAGGTGACAATTAGGACCTTTTCCAGCAGCTCAGCTCTGATTCCCAAAGGATAGGGGTGAGTGTGAATTGGAGAGGAAGAAAAACCCCTCACTCCTGTGGGTGAGGCTTGTGGCTCCAGTGAGTGTTTTCCCCCAGCGTGGCCGAGGAGGCCATGTGGCTTCTCAGCACCCTTGTTTTGAGGTGAGGATGACATTTCCTTGGGCAGTTTGTTTGCAGGAGCATCGTGGTGCGCCAGAACTCTCTATACGATGCCTGCATGTTGTGGGGACACAGAGCAGCTCCTGACAGGTTAGATGAGCCAGTGTCAGCTCAGGAGCACAGCAAGCAGCACATTCCCTAGGCAAGGCACAGACCCAGCCCAACATCCAGGTGCATCAAATGATTCATCCCTTTCCATCTCTCCGTGTGCCCAGCACCAGCATAACGCCAGCTGGGGAGGTTTACACCAGGCTGCAGCGGTGCAGACCTGAGCCTTGCTTGCAGCCAAATGCTCACCTGCATTTGCATGCTGGTGAGCAGTTCTGCAGGCAGGCAACGGGCCATGCTCACACTGCAGCAAAGAGAACCTCAGGCTAAGTGCACCCTTCCCATAGCTGCCTCTCTCTAGGTGCCTTTAATGTGTGTCATTAGCACCAGATGTGCCACCCGCTGTGACAGCCCAGTGCTCCTTTGCAGCCTGAAACTGGTGCAAAACCCCCCTGGTGCAGAAAACAGGGTCCTATGGGTGCTGTTGCTTTACAGCAGCATCCGAATCTATCCCAAATTTACCATCTGATGGCGTAGCTTGCAAAGGACTTGGTTTTGGCAATGCACAAGGTGAGAAGGACCTGCAGCAGGCAGGGAACAGGGATTTGAATAATCTGAGGAGCAGGGAGACTAGAAGGTGTCCCATCCACGGCATCTTGGCTAGAGAAGATCCCAGCCCCTCCTCAGCACGGTGGGGCATTCCCAGGGCAAGGCGTTCCAGGCAGGAAAGCATTAAGTTCTTGCCGATAATACAAACAGGATAATTTGGACCTAAACCCTAAAATCTGTTAAATCAGAACCATTGCTCAGCCTCACAGAGTGGGGATTTCAAGAGAAATAAACAGTTTAATTAATTTCACTCAGAAGCAGAGGCAGGGGCAGAAACAGGAAAAGGTACTTTTCAGTTACACTTTTGGGGGGCATGCTCCAAATAAGCATGTTCCTCAAAGGCATTTGGAAAAAAAAGCAGCGGATTTGGGGGCGTTTCCAGCCAGGTAAGCTGACAGGAGGACCCCGGGAACCTGCAGCACGGACAGAGGCACTCAGTGAACCACGGTGGGAGAGGCAAGTTTCCTGCTCAGTGAGCAGGGTGACAGAATGCAGATAACTCACAGGGACATGACTTGATGGCGATGACCAAAGAAGCTTTCTGGGTGACTAAGTGTCCATGGAAGGGAGCCAAGGCAGGATGCACGGAGTGAGAAATAAAGGACAGACACCCCACGTCTCTCCAGTAGTGCCTGTTAGATGGAGGGGACTCTGCTGGTAGTATGGCTTGTCCTTTTTCATTCTCATGTCTCCATAGCTGCAGGCACAGGTCTCTGAGCATCTCAACCAGGGACTGCCTGTTGCTTCTGAAAAGTCTGCCCGGGCCTTATTCACATTGATAGGTCTTATTTATGAGAGCAAAGGCCCTGGAGGGACTAGGTCCTGCCAGGGCGCTGCTGGGGCTGCAGCGAGGCTGCTGGAAGGTCCCCATGCACTGCTAGGCTGAGCTCATCCTCCCTGTCACACTTCTGAGCCAGGCCCGCGAGCGCTGTGCTGCACGCGGCTGCAAGGGGCAGTGAAAGCAGCCGTGGCACCTGAGGGCAAGAGAGCGTGTGCTGGGCTTCCTTCCTTCCTTCCTTCCTTCCTTCCTTCCTTCCTTCCTTCCTTCCTTCCTTCCTTCCTTCCTTCCTTCC
>JAVCKT010067594.1:0-15645 GCA_032273925.1 Rhynchotus rufescens
TGACCCTGCGTGTGCAGGGGAGTTGGACTCGATGACCTCTGAGGTCCCTTCCAACCTTAAGCATTCTATGATTCTATGGTTATCCAATAGATGGGACATCAGTTCCTAGAGAAATTGGCCAAGGATGCAGTGTTCAGAGAAAGACCTTACAAATCCATGCATGACAAAAGGAGTCTTTGGGGTCAAAATTGCCAGTACAGAAAGTCCTCAATTTTTTTTTCTAGACACGTAATTTCTGCATAAGAATTTGAAAGGTCTAGGGCAGAGTATTAGCATATTTTCAGCCTAATTACACAAAAACTGCCACGGTGTGGCCAGAATAACCATTTATGGAGTGAGCCCACACTGAAAAAGTGTTGTTTACAGCTTACCCCCTAGTCTGTCTGAAAATCACCCAAGAGAGGAAGGAACAGGGAGAGGATTTGTTTGGTCATTTGCTGTTTAAATAAGAGCTTGAAATGGCTATTTTTGTTTTCACTCAAGAGGATTCATCACTTGATTCCTACAACTCCCTGCAGCTACTTCTGGAGGATGTAGCACATGGATCACACCATGTCCCTGGTGTCCCTAACAGAATGACACCCTGTGTAGGAGAGAAAATAGCCCATCCTGACACTGAAGTGTGTTCAGGCAGAGGCAAAAAACACATGGGAATGGTGTGCCTCAACACTTACCATGGCAGTGATGGGTCAGAGAAGGAGAAATATTTTAAAACATGTATTTTTAAACAAAATTGTTCAGCTGGATTCATCTGTTTAATAGCAACTAGGTAAGAGATGTGAATCCATCTCATCAATACCTTAAGAAAGAGCACACACTGGGGAAGGAGCAGATCCCAATTTTCCTCTCCTTTTGCAGCCCTCTGGAAAATCATGGGCTGCAGCAACTGATTTGGGACAGGATGGTCCAAGTCACTCTCCTGTTAATGTGGTACCATCATGGGCTTTCCTGCAGTTGCAATCCGAACCACTGAGAATTCAGTTCCTGCAAAATCATGAGAAAAGTCCATAGTTAAAGAAATTATGTCATCTTAATTTTGATTAGTTTGAAGAAAGCAATCAGTACTTTTTTCCAATTACTATGGCTAATAATATTTAGCACTTGTATGAAGTAACACTCTCCACTTCTAAAATAAACTTCAAGTTCAGGCTAATTAACCCTCATATTGTCTTTGTAAAATAGATATTTACTGTCACTATGAAGTTATAAGGAGCACTTAAAGGCAAAAAAATCTAGTAATTAGGATTCATAATCGTTGAAGAAGATTGTATAAAACTCCTCCAGACCATGGAAAATAAATGAAAAATCTGCGGAGGAATGAGGACACTTGAGGTTGTTGTGCGCTCTGCATCCACTGCATCCCCCCATCTCCTGCTGGACACCTACCAGAGCCAGGGGCCAGATGAGTCATTGCACGGAGGTGTCTCCTTCTCTGCAGGCTCAGCCAGGGGACACACACATGGGGCTCCTAGTGAAGCAAACCCAGACATCAGAAAAGCTTCCCCCATGCCCTGAAATGTCAGTACATTAGAGTAGCTTGGAATATATCATTTCAAAAGTGTTTTTCCTTTAAGTGTCATTTCCAGTGTTGCAGGCAAGAGTCTGGCCTTGGGAGCTCCCAACATGGTGCCTCCTCCAACATACAGCACCGGTGCCAAAGTGCCAGCTTCGGCTTTGAGCCTATGGTCACCCAAGCAATTCATCTAGCAGATGTTCTGATGCTAAGATGAGTCCAAATACGGAAATCTTCCCAACTTTTCCCCAGTTTCTTCAGAATGGAGCAGCATTGCTCACTTATTCCAAGTGTCTCCAGGCCACACAGGGACACCTTCACGTACTAGTGGGAGCTTTCTGACCTGCCCCACACAACTCTCTAGTATGGTGGGTTGGTTTCTTTGTTCTTTTTTGTTTGGTTGGTTGATTTGGGAGTTTGGAGGCGAGGGGGAGCTTTCTAAATACTTATCTATGAGGGACATCCTCAGGAGCCTTTTATTGGGGCTTCATGTCGGTGAAAAATAACAAAAAGGGAATTTAGAAGTCCTGACATGCTGCTCAAAGGAGAACTGAACAAAATGTAGACCCACACTTGGACAGCTAAGTAGTTCTGAAGTGGCATCAGGAGTGAGGGGATACAAATATATCCCAGATAATGCAAGGAACAAGTGGTTAAAGAGTGCCAAATTAGTGTGCAAGGAATTGAGTTGTGAGATTGGAAGGATGCTGTTTGTTATAAGAGCCCTGCCAGGGAGCCCTGCCAGTCCCACTCCAATTAGCTAAGGACAAGTTCTGCACCAAACAGAAGAGATGAAATTAACTGAATTTGTATAAAACTGAAAGGCTCTTGGGAGTCAGAGCGTTTTCCCTGAGCACCAAGGCAGCCCTGTGCTTCCTGCAGAGCATCGTTCCCTGGCAAGAGAGACTGTGCTCAGGACAGAATAATTGTCCCAGAGCATGGTTTTACCTTTAGAGATGCTTCCTACCTTCAGAAAAGTTTTAGCTGATGTGGCCTTCAGGGGGAGAGCTCCCAAAACACAGAGGTTGTTCTGAGCTGGGAAGCAAAGTTTCTCCAAAGTTTCCAGTCGGGTATGGAAAGGACCTGGGTGGCCACGTGTGCTGGTGCTGGGGAGCACAGGCAGTGCTGTCGCTGCGAGGAGGGAGCAGGCAGCTGGGGACACGTCCTGCCCCTTTTAGGTAGATGAAGAGGAGATGCTGTTTATGGAGCAGGTCCTTGATTGCTGTCGAAAGCACCGTGCGCATCTGATTGCAAGGAGCAGCCCCGTAGTAGCTCTGGAGTGTGATTTATGAAGCCTCTATAGGGAGTAAGAGTATTTGCAAAAGAGAAATCTAAAAGCCATTATCTATACATGTGATGCCGTTATTTATAGGGCCGATTTCTTCCGATGCTATTAAATTCCAGGTAGCATTTGTCAGATGAGACCCTTTCTCACAGAGAGCATTAATCAGAGTATGCAAATAGGCACTTGAAAACATATAAAGCACAGGAAAAATAACCCCTTCCCACCACACACCCCTGCCTTCTCCTTGCCCTCTTGGAAATGCCACCCTGCACCAGAGGGCAGATAAGGTAGTCATACCTATACTTCTTTTCTTTATGAGTAAACTAACATTATTCTACTTCAGTTTTTATCTTTAGGGCTACCATGTGTAATTGCAGAAGCTGCTTAGCTTGCCCTTTCTTGGCAAGAGATGTGAAGGATCAGACGTGTCCCTGCTCTGCAGCACGGCTGTGGGCAGTGCTGCACACAGACGTGTTCCCAAGGAAGCCGCTGCATTTGGTCCAGGCAACACATCCAAAAGTGGATGTAGTTCCTGAGAGATGGAGATAGCAGTCTATAGGAAGCATGTTATTTCACTAGACAAAGCGGTGGTGCTTCTGCATGAATAAATAATAGCACATTAGTTAATGGAGTAACTCTCTATGTTTTAATGGAATAATATTAGTGCTTTAAGAGAGAGAAAACTCTTCTTGGCCAGGGAAGCTGCAGATGAAGGGTCCAGCTCCTTGCTGTTTTCAAGAGGGCCTTTTCCCCAGAGTGAGGTGGGAACATCTCACTGCAACATGAAAATCTTAGTGCTTCCCACTACTCCCAGCACAGCTGCCAAAAATGACACCCATGAACCTCATGCAAACTTGTCCAAAGCCACTTGTGGCTATCTTGTAGCTACAGTTTACTGGAAAACAGAGTGATCAAAGAAACTGCATCTTTGGGACAGCTGATCCAGGTGGATGCTTTCCAACACAACACTTGTGTTTCTGTTCTACCTTGTGTTGTTCCAAACCTGCTCCTGCTGTGAGCAAGTGTCCCTCCAAGGACTTCATCCCAGCTGGCCAACGAAATCCATTTTTAGCCAAATAGGCTTCATTTGAGCCCAAATCGTTCAATCATGCTAAAATCCTCCTAGTCTTTTACTGTTGCCCCATTGCATTGAGTCACAGAGCCTGGGACTCAAAAAGCTCGTCTGCCCGATTCGGGGTGATTATTGAAGAAGTATTAGAACACTACCACTAATATTACTTGACACCAGCAACCCTGGCTGAAAACCTGGACTTGATAAGTAGTCTTGCCAAAGCAATATTGAGCATCCTCACAAAAAACAGAGTATTGAAAACTTCTGGAAGACGTGTCAAATATTGTAAATGGAAGGTTTTTCTACAACATATTAACTGGGATGGACAAAAACACCAGGTCCTACCTGTTTGTGGGCAATAATTCCCCAAGTTGCTCTTCTCTACAGTGTTCGTGTTGCTGCATACATCAGTGGCACCCAATGGGGGAAGTGTCTCAAAGGTAACAGCAACTGTTGAAAGTGCAGATATACTAAGCTCACCTTCTCAGGACCGACAAAACTAGGAATGACCAAGTAAGAAGATCCTGAAACTGCACTCTGAAACTTTAAAAATGCTCTGTCTCAGGCTGAAGGACTTGAGGAAATGAAAGTAAAGTCCATTTCCAAGGGACTCTTGGGATAATTATAACAAGCTTAATTCCTTTTTGGATAATTTTAATAACAATTCTTTGTTCATGTCTTAGTAATCAGTATCTGATGATCACTGGGAGCTAAAACCTAGCAAAGTCATATGGATCGTGGCTGAAAATTTATGATGCCTGGCAGAATAGTATGTTCCAATGACTTGCACCATTTCTCAGGGGAGTAAATGCTAACTCAAAAACTATGTAGTTTAAGTTGATTGTGTCTCAAATGAGATTGCTATTTTTCTCTGATTTATACCCTGATTTATACTCTGATTTATACTCTGATTTATACTCCGATTTATAAAAGCTGTAGCACCTAAATGAGCTATTCAAAAATAAATAAATAGCAAATAATGGAAGTTTAGTAAGACTAGAATTGTCAGGTTTTTTGAATGCTGAAAAGTGTTAATGGTATTTTCCCACTCCTAAAAGGATGAGTTGTAAAGGCAAAGCAACACCAAGAATCAGAAGGATTTTACTGATAAACGTAGCTAGTAGACCTGACTCCAGTTAGGAGCTTCCTTTTCCAGCTCACCTTCATGCAAAACTGGTGTTTGCCAAAGACAGAACTCATCTAGACAGAAAAAATAAGGCATGTTTTGTCATTTATTTAATGTAGAGTTGGAAAAAAATGCAGAGCAGTATGGTAAGCTGAGATTTATCATCCTCTTTTAACGTTTAATATTAGCACACAGATATAATGTGACCCCGTCATTGCTTTTTATGTATAGCACAGCAAGTATTGTCAGAATATGAAGAACATTCTGACACATAAATATCATGAAAAGTACTTCTGATCTGCAATGCCTGCATCTGGAACTGAATCCAAATTTTCCAAAAGTTCAAGGGTGGCCAGATCAGAGGATTTGGTTCAGGCACATCTGTGGAGACCTTGGGAACTCGTTTACACTTTGAAGATAAAAGCAAGAACCAGACAATATTTCAGTCCTTTGGGCCTTTCTTCTAGGTGAGCTGGCTGGTCTAAGAGATCGTTTTAGTTGCAGGCACAAACAGTAGCAACTTTCCTCCGTGGTTTAATAACTGCTTAACCTACGAAGCACGAAATCAGTGACAGGAGTCACCTCTTGCTAGAAGAGGGTTTCCAGGCTCGTCTGACGACAACTGAGGGCTGGTTAAACGGTGTTTCAGACTCATTTGCACTCAGAAGGAGCTCTCCTGGAGCATCCCTACTGTGCTGAGGCTGTGGCATGCACTAAGCAAACTATCAACTATTTTTTTCAGAGGAGAACTGACTCCTTGTTTTGCATGTTGATGCAGCTTGCTTGGTTATCAGTTGGCTTTCAGGTAGGGGTGATTTGGTTTAATTAGCATGATAACTCACAAAATATGATAGTGAAGTGCTTATGCATATTTTCAAAAGTAAATTTGTATAATAAATATATTTTTTTGAAATTACATGTGCAGTCTAGAAACCATAGCATAGAAGCTATGCAGCTAATCAGCAAAACTTGTGGCTGAGTCACAAGGTAAACTGGGAGAATTTGGGATGAACAGCAGGAATAACCTGGAATGGATATGAATAGAATATGGAATATAGAATAGAATCGAATAGAATAGAATATAGAATATGAAATATGGAATAACCATATTCTTGTCTCGGAGAGATGCAGAGCAGTCCTGGTTCCCTTCCTGGCTACTGTCAAGACCTGCAAGCAAACAGTGTTAGTAAGTTCTGCATTTAGTATAAATCTGGTAGAGTAATTTTAGTATGAAGATGATTTAAAAGATTTTGGGAAGACCAGTTTGTTTTCAGATAATTGGGTATTAGGGTAGGTATTAACATAGTGTTTGTAAATGCCAGGGTTTCACTCATATTAGCACAAATTCAGGTCTGCTGCTTATTAATCAGGCATCTTCCAGGAGACTGATCCTAGATTAAAGGTAAATATGCCACTGACTCAGGGAATAGCCTTGCACCACATATAAATGATTCAAACAGTTTGGGAAGCCAGTAGACTAAAAATTCATGTTGAATCAATATGTTTAGCAAGGGGTGATGAACACAGAGCTGATTCACAGGCTATACACTAACCAGAAGAAAAGTAAGTGTGTGCTGAAAATGTTTGATAACAAGTAGTTTGACGAAGTGTCATTTCAGAATTGCTTGTGTGCTTGTATTTATTCTTTCTCCTCTTTCAACATATCAGACAGAGGATTTAGCTCTTCTCTCACACTACTAATAAAAGGACATCTGCTAAATTTCCAATATGAATATCTCCAGTGTGTATTCAGAGCCCTGGATGATCTTATGGTTTCACAATATCTGGATTATATGTTTCTAAGAGCAACTTTTTAAAGCATGCAATTTGAAGTGATATTTCCAGCAATTATTCTGTTTGCAGGGAATGAGAGAAGCTGAGCTCATGAGCTGAAAAGAGTGGAAAAATAAACCTAGTCAAAGAAAATGAAAGCCTTTGTAGGAAAAGAAGTTAAATCCTCTTTAAGGAACTTCAGGGAGAAGTTTTCCAGGGTGAATCCTGGGGAACTTTGGGCTGTGATTCAATAAGCAGTGTAGAATGAACACACATTTAAGGCCCATTTGAATCTTCTATAACTCTGCTATACTGAATTATTGTTATAAGGATTTTAGTCTCCTTGCAAAAAAAATCACTTTTTATAGTTCGCCTGGCCTTATGGCATGAGGTAGAGAATGTCTTTCTCTGCTTCTCTCCAAAGAGCTATCTGGGTCCAATGCAGTAATAAACAATGCTACCACAAAGCCAGCACTGCAAGTTGAGGGAAAAAAATAGCTAATGGAAGTTGGGACACAAATTCACAGCAGCTTCCTGCCCCTTTTCAGTGGAGGTGTCCTACAAAGCATAGGTAGTCACCAAGGAAGCCCCATCAGCTCACAGCATGCACAAGGTTTTAAGGCAGGCTGATGTAGCTCAGCGGCATCTCGCGTGTGAGCCATCCTGCTCCAGCAGTCCCGCCTTTATCTGGGAATGTGGCCTCACCCACTTTCAGGTTGATTTATCAGGCATTCCTGAGAATGTGCCGTACTGTTGTGACATGCCCGAAAATCCCATATTATTCACATGAAGAAATCAAGCAGTGAAGAATGGAAAATTGAGCCCAAACTTGGAAGTCATTTTGCAGCACAATTAACAACTTTTGAGGGAGAATCACAGAATCACAGAATGGTTGAGGTTGGAAGGGACCCCTAGAGATCATGTAGTCCAACCCCCTGCTCCAGGAGGGACACCCAGAGCACAGGGCACAGGGCAGCATCCAAGTGGGTTTGGAAGACCTCCAGAGATCTCTCCAGAGAAGGAGACTCCACAACCCCCTGGGCAGCCTGTTCCAAGGCTCTGTCATCCTCACAGTGGAGAGGTTCCTCCTCACATGCAGATGGAACTGCCTATGTTTCAACTTACACCCATTGCCCCTTGTCCTCTCAGTGGCCACCACTGAGTGGTGAGAAGTGGCACAGTAGGATATTTATGTGACCCTCTCCACTTCTCATCTCAACAGTTTATGATTATGAAACAGGTAATTTCATCTATTGTGGATGTTTTAGTCTTCAAACCTCTTTCATTACTGAAAGGACCATGGCCTCCCACAAACTGGATGCAGGACCTTCCCAGAGTAATTATGGAGCTCTTGCAATAGGGCTGCCAGAAGAGTAAGAGGCTGGACAAACTTTCCAATAAAGTATTTTAGTCTGGCTTCCTGGTTAATATCCTGGCCTAGCTTCTACTGTCACTGTATAGAAGTGTCCCTTCTAGTTTTTTCTCTTTGCACTCTTAACTGTGTGTGAAAAAAAGGATTTAACCACGCAGTAAGTACCAGGGTTTTATATAGTGCTCTCTGCTTCTGTAGACTGGTCTGACTTTCTTTGTCTGTTACCTTCCTGTTTGCCACCTGAGGCGTGATTCTTCCTTACCCATGTGCTCTGACCTGTGATTTCAAGGTCCTGAGAAACTGTGTATGAGAGTTACTTTGATATGTTTTCTACATACATATCTAGCTGGCCTTGTAATTTTTGTATGAAGATGCCAATTTCTGATTTTCTTTTTCTTTAAATTGCAAGGTATAAATTTGTTGCCATGTCATTGGCTGAAACTGGTTTCAACCAGTGTAAATCTTCTAAAATCGATGAAATCTGGATGTACAGCGTGAGGACTGGCTGTCCTTGCGATACAATGGGACTTCTTCAGCATTGCTGTCTTGGGGCCAACCTTGTTTAATATATTAAGAAATTACCTTGGCACAAAACGTGAGATGGAGCTAATGAAATTATATCCAAAGGCAGGCGCAGAGGATTTCTATACAGTGTCAGAGCAGCGGAGGTTCAGGCTCTTATGGAGGTTCAGGCTCTCCCATGGGAGTCCAAATTGGAGCAGGCTCAGGAAAAGCCACTGAGGGGGACCAGGGGACAGAAGCTTGGCCAGCAGGAGGAAACTAAGCTTGATTTGGCCTAATAAGCCAAGGGTCTCCATTAATAGAGCAGAGCAGAAACATTAGGAACAGGATGATTAAGCTATGAGATGAGAGGGGAAGATGCAAAGGGGTTTGGAAATGGGATTAGATTTGGCTGTGAAAGGGTGGAAGGGAGATGGCAGGTTGCAAGGAGGTCCTTCCCTGGACATGCCCTCTTGAAGCTGGACATCAGGGACCGCTTGGCCAGCAGGGCGTTCACAGCATTCCCCGCGTGGTAGTCAACTTTGCTAACAAAAATCAAGTCCACTGGTTTTAAGTCTTACTTGAATTTGCATTTTAGCCTTTGCTCAGCAATAACTGCGCCTTTTTAAGGAATGCAGCAGAAACAGGGCTCAGATTGCTAATGCAGGGCTGAGGGACCGTGTTCCTGACTCCAGGAACAGTGCCCTGGGTCACCCAGTTCCCACAAATCTACAGCATCTCATAAAATCCTCCTGCTTGTTCATTAGTGTGAATCTAGATTGCTAGAGCTTTTGCATGAACAACCTCTTTTTTCCTCTAGATGTGTTGTCTTTTCATTTATTACTATTAACTGACGAAAGATTTCAAGATTTGTGTTTGACTGAACTGGCAATAACAGATTCTTTTGTTTTTTTTTCTTTAAATGAGAAAAGCTGCTTTCTCAAAGTGTAGGAAAGAAAAACTAAGTATAAGTTAAATCACTGTCAAAAAACAGTGATTCCTTCCTTCCTTCCTTCCGTCCTTCCTTCCTTCCTTCCTTCCTTCCTTCCGTCCTTCCTTCCTTCCTTCCTTCCTTCCTTCCTTCCTTAAAATCCATGGATTTAAAATGCCAGAGTCTGTTCTTTGTATTAACAGTCATCTCTAACCTCTGTTCTGCTCTCAAGACTCTCTTATAAGCAGCAGTTCTGGGTATTATCAGACTTTGCTTCCTATAGGATAATTACACTGCGAACTTTTTAAAAGGAAAATCTGGTTATCCTGCTCTAAAGGAGTAATCTGCTTTTTAAAGGGATCAGTTTCTCTCCTTAACAAGCACACGCAATAGCTAAGATTTTGCCTTAAACATGCTAGGGATTAATAGTTCAGGATAATACTCTTGTTATGCCCAGCACCATGTATAAAGTCACAGAGAAGGAAAAATCCTTTGGGAGCAATTCTGCTACAGGAAAACTGAAGAACAGACACTCATTCCTGACACTACCAGAAAAATGACACAGAACAGAACATTTTAATTTTGGTATAATCACCCCGAAACACAAGAGACCTATTAGTGAGAACTACTAGAATCTGAAAGCAAAGTAACGTTCATCAGCTTATATTCAAAACTATAAGGAAACAGAGATTGACCCTGAGGAATTCCTTCCTCTGGGTCACTGAGCTGAGCTGCCTATGGATCCAGAGAGGAATATGGCCAGTGCCTTTCCAAAGGGAAGATCAACATATACCTTTAACATAGACACATAGCTCTGATGCTGTTCAGAGTGCAATTGAGACACCTGAACAGTGAACGTAGAGGAGCAGAAGCTCACAGCCCAAACCCTCCTCCTTCCACGGGTGGGCCGTGCTCTAGGTGTGTGCCTGCTTCCTGGCACTATTATTTTTAAATGTAGTCTCTCTGCTGCTGGGGACCTGACTCACCTCTCCCAGAAACCATATCCCCTTCCATGCAGCCAGGTGCATTTTATTTCCACCTTGCCTGATTTCTCCAAGGAGGCTGCATCAAACCTCTCATACAAATCATAGTGCAGGACAATTGTGAGTGTTTTTGTGAAACGAAGCCTGGGCAAAAAAAAAAAAAATGTGAACTATAGTTTCATTAATTATATCTGCAAGCATGATTGTAATGAGTCCCATAAAACCCTATAAATTAATTTCTCCTCTCCTCCCTTTAAACACATGGAAGGTCAGGCATAGACGATTCAAATTATTTTCCCAAATTTATATCCTGTGGCAGGGCCAGAAATAGAACATCTGCAGGCCATCCAAGCTGGAAAAGATCAGTTTTCAAACAATGTTGGATCAAAAGTTAGGGATAAGTGTCCTACTCAGGGCTCGTAATTAGTCTCTGCCAAGAGCTAAACCTGGGCATGAACTGGCTAAGCACAGGGGAGACTCAATCTTTCTCTCAGAAATAGCTACTTTTTCTTCAGTGAAATATTATACTTTTAAGTAAAAAATGAAACCCGATGACTCAGGAAACAGGCAGGCACCGTGTTGCACAGTCGAGCAGGAACTTGTCTTAACATTTCTAAAACAGGGTCAGTTCAAAAGTTATAGGGACTTTTACAGGAAATCCTAGTGGTGAGTTTTTTCCCCTCAAATTCTCATAAAAACATATATTTAAAATAGCAATAACTGATAAAAAAGTGTATAGTTTAGTGATGGGTTTTGAATTTCAGTTATAAAAAGAGAGGGTGAGTGAAACTGTCTTGCAGGAGGTGAGTAGTGGGGGGACCGATGGACAGCCAGGGGGTAGGTATCCAATGGCAAACCCTGCCTTGAGTGTGAGACACCATCCTGAATGCTTTTGGGATTATTTATTTTTTGTTTAATTTGGGGGATCTGCCTTGGTATCAAGCTAGCATCCTCTGAGCTGACGCAAGACCTTCGTGTGCATTGCGGAGGGCAGCTGACAGTTCACTGTATTTCAAGAATGATTTCATTTTTGCAGATCTCATTGGGGCAATTGCATGGTGGCAGCTCAGAGAAATAGAGTTTTCTGATCTAAATTCCTGCTGAGCACTAAGTAAGTGGCTGGTTGCTTGATGGACAGGTTTCTGCTCCATGACAAGGACAACCACAGACTCATGGCCTTGAGGAAGGAGAAAGAAATGGAAGGTGATTGTAGAAAACGGACGGGATGGCTAAGTCCCATGCATGACCTTATGAGGCGTCTATGAATTGGTCTAGGAAAGACCTGTGAGTTTTGCCTTGGCAAATGAGATCTGTGAGTTCTCCCGTGACAGGCAGAGCTGTGGAATGTCAGGACATGGAGCTGGGCACGTGTGTGGGCATTTACTGCAGCCCTCTGGGCCAGCTGAAGGGGCTGTCGTGCCGCCCACATGCCTGCTCTCCCATGGGACACGTACTAAGCACAGCGAACCCCTCAGCTTTTGGGAAGAGGAGCAGGGTCTGGCATTGCCTGCTGGCAGGGCACTGACCCTCTCATGGATGCAGCAGCTCTCCCCAGTGCCCTGCAACATCCCCAGTGCTCCCTGACCTGCATTCCTATGGGAATCGGACGCTGGCAGGAGAGGACAGAGACATCCTGCCCCATTGCTGTCCCTGGGCACATGGCACCCAGCTCCAGATCCAAACTACCATCAGCCAAGGAAGAGCAAGAGCTCAGCATGACAGCACGAACTACAAGTAGCCTGTGGCTGCTGGGTCTGGAAATCCAGAGCATCCATCAAAACTATAATTTCCTGGCTAAAATGTTGATACAAAACTCTGTCCATGAAAGAGGATTTCTTAGCTCATTCTCTGTCCTGATAACATTTCTCTGCACTAACCAATGCTCAGATCTTTTTTATTTGAAATTTTCAATGGCTTGAATGTGTAAGTTTTTAAAGCAGCCGTAGTTTGTGTCTGTGTTTTAGGATAAATAAGAAATGAGAAGACTTACGCAACAAGGAGGTTGCTATAGCAATTGTTCATGGGAGAAGAGCAACGGCAGCAGCAACCCCCCAGAACAGCGGCTGTGCGTGTCTCAGAGCTCCCTCGGGATGGATTGCCAAGGGGAAGGTGGCACGAAGGTGGATGCATCCCCTGGCCTTTTCCTGGGGGTCATTGGAAGCAGGGATAAGCCGGTGAACTCATCGATTCCACCTGGAGTTCCGCCGAGTGACACACACAGGAGCTCTGTACGCAGGTTAAATCACGCAGGAGTCACCAGTTGATCCCATTATAATACTGGTGCAAGTGCTTACTTATAAGTCATATATGAATCATAAAGCATGACTGTGTCTCCTTAAAGCACAGCATATCAATCATATGTTTCATCTTGGCTAATAAACCCACGATCAGTGTGAGCCAAAGCTCAAAGCTCTGGCCTACGAGCTTCTCTGAGAGGCTCCTGCAGGTGGGGACCACGTCCATGGGACATGGGAAACGTGGAAAACAAATCCCTGTGCAGTTTACTACCTCCATGAGAAGACAGCACCTTACGTGAGGACAATCTTGAACTGCCAAAACGGATACAGCTCCACAATGATACTTGGACCATTGTTTTCCAAACAGTGCAATGATAAGTTGACAGCATTTAAAGAGAGTTTCTCACTTGTTGGTCTATATTTGTTGCTTTTCATTTGCTTACAGCTGGCACTAGCCTTTAATGGCTGACAAGCCGTATTATTTTCATTTTATGTAAGGAGACACAGAGACAGCATGTGAATGGGGGCCAAGGTGAAAGAAACACAGCTGAGCTGGAAATAGCTGTTGTTCCCAGGCTTTCTTCAACCCAGACCTTCCTCTGTAAAAACTGGTGGTAGTTTTGCTGCTGTTACAGCACCTCCTCATTGTGAAGGTTACATTTCATGCCTGAGCATCAGGATTTGGTGAGAGTGTTCACAGTTGTCAGTGGGACATTTATATTTCAATGACATTGGCCCAAGAAAAAAAAAATATGTTTGCATGAACAGACTAAAAATACCATTTGGGAAATCTTTATGTGAGAGACACACTAGTTTAAATCCAAGAGCAAAGTGACCATTTAGCCTCAGGAGGAGGGATGGGGTCAGCGCAGAGCATCCTGTGCGGGACGGCCACGCTCCTCTCAGCAGGGCCAGGGCACCTCAGACAAGGCCCGTGCCTTCGGGAGAAGGATTTAAAGGGTCATTTCACAATAACAAACCACTGCACTACCATTCCTTCAAAATCCAGAGAGCTTATTGTGTTTGATATTCACTAAAAGCTGTGGAAGGACATGAAAACTTTTCCTTCCAAATCAAATCTAGGAGCCACATAATCTGGTGCCTGCAAGGGGCCAGTGAAATTGAAGGAACAGGCAAATATAAAGTGGAGCTTAGTATGAATTCATTGCTAGCCTATCTTGCAATGTCATCCATGAGTTAATACCACTCACTTTCAGAAAAGAGGCAGCTTTAGGATTATTTACACCCACTTGCCCTATAGCATTTTCATGCACACAGCTTCCTCAGATCTGCCTGCTTTTGGTGGCTGCTGAGCAAATTCTTCACGCAGAAGCATCTTGTTGCTGTTTAAAATAAATAAATAAAACAGCTTGTCATAAAGAAATGAAAAACTGGGACCTTTTAGCTGTTCGCCAGGCAGATTCCAAGACAGGATGTAAAAAGCTAAGGCTGCATATAGAAGCCTGCATTAATTTAGTCCTGTTATTAGCGAAAACCAGGAAGGGAAAAAGCTCTTCTGGCTCTTTAAGCTCAGAAAAAGCAAGAGAAAGTTCTGAGTTGGGAATTCATCTCCTCTGTTTGGACCAGCTCATGAGAACCCTGCCCCATGCCCAGGAGACCATTCCCAGCAATAGGCTCTTCTTGGCACCGTGTTGTTATCACTCTCCTTGCAGACAAAGACAACCTGGATATTCTCTGAAAGAAACAATCATGGGTACCACGTGCATCAAGAACTGATAGTCAGTATAATAATTTTACAGAGTTAGAAAGAAAATTCTTGTCAATCTGCAAAACATCTCTGCAGTCCTTCTGCAGCTTGATCACATACATGCTTCACATCTCAGTGCTTTGCTACTGGAATAGTGTCACAAGATAAATCATAGCCAATGAATAATGCACTAAATACCAAAGAGCACAAAGCATCCTACCTTAGGAAATTTAGTTTGTTTTAAATAAACTCAGCTGCTGAATCAGAATTCATTTTGCTACAGACATGATAGATAGAAAATACTAATGCAATGATTTCTTTTGGAGGGTCTGAACTGTGGGCCTGAATTTTCCATAGTTTGTGCTTCAGCTCGCAGATTTCTAGCTTTACGTTTTTATAGGTACTTGCTTTTTACCTTGGTCAAAGACAATTTTGAATGCCTGGCAGGAAGGCACAAATTTGGATCTGGAGTCTAAGTCAGAGCTCATGTCTGCTGGTTGCCTAGTAGGGCTCGTGTGAATTTAGAGAGATGGGTTCAGACTTGGTATCAGTCTTATATCAGTCAAAACAAGAGAATTAAAAACCAGTTTCTAAATTCTCAGTGTGAAGGAGCTGCCTCTGTCTTCTCAAATATTTAACGTAGGTCAAACTGGTCTGCTCATGTATCAGCTTTAATCGCATTTCATGTATCACTTTTATTGTTTACCTGAAAGGAAGATTTTTGTTCATAAAAGACCATCTATTCCTGTGTGTATTCCCCACAAAAATCCAGGACTTTTCTGTATTGTATGCAGAATTAGTAAGACACATCAGTGAAATCTGCAAGAAGTAACCCATTTTTGTGGAAATCTTCAGTACAAGTAAAGTTTAGAATAGCTCAGCAGAGATATTTTTTTATTGGCAAGATTTTAGACTTGTCAGCAGATTATCGATCTCATTTCATTTCTTAAAATCTCTCTTCAAGGACATTGGGACCCTTGCAAAATGCTTTTCCTCCCTCCCTGGCAGGACTTCCAGCGACTGGAGCAGACGCGTGACCAGGCCCAGTTCCCGCTCAGGTCGCAACCAGGCATCATCAGGGGCAGCATTTGAGAGGGGATCTGATTAACATGTATAAATACATGAAGGGAGATTGTAGGGAGGA
>JAVCKT010067615.1:0-15645 GCA_032273925.1 Rhynchotus rufescens
GCTAAAGCATCAGGGCAATTTGTGTTGCTTTATATTTTAGGTGAATTTTAGCACAGAGAATCACAACTCTTGAAAATCTCCCAGAATGATGTTTAGTAATTTCAGATTTTTTTTTTTCAGGATTAATGGCCACGTTTGTTTAAGAATTTGAGCTTAAATTCTTTTTCCTTCTCGAGCATCTCCTTGAGGAGGCATGGTCTGCTCTGCTCAGTTGCACTCTGCTCTCCAGCCCAGTACCGCTTTCTAGCTGGTTCCATCTCACCCAGCTCATTTCACAATGAGGTCCCCAGGCAGGTCTATTTTGTGTTTTAAAATCTGCAGTGACTCTTTTTGCCCTCTTTCTTGGCAGTTTAACGTGATGGAGCTGACTTTCTCACAGTTTACACTTACCCATGTGTGCTACACTACACGAATATCTTCTAAGCAACCTTTTTTACTACTAAATTCTTTCAAGTTTCTTTATTAAATACTGTGTCCCCTGTCAATCTATGCTTATTTATTACTTTATAAATTCTTGTGTATCTTCATGATAACAGATGGGTTCATAACATGTTCGTTGATATATATAACTCCTAATCATCGTATCAGTGGAGAGATGGATGAACTGATGCACTGTTATTACATTTTTCCCTAAATAGCTCCCTTAGACCAACAAAGGATCCTATGAAAGAAATGATTAATTTATATGAAAAGTGTAATCTTGTGACTGATATGTCTAATTTTTAAAGAGTGAAAAAATCTATTTTCAGCATTCAGTGATGAATAGACAACAATTGTGAAGGAGAATGAAAACAGAAACCATCTCTCTTGTTACTCATATTGTTATGATGGTGTAACAATTTTATCTGCCTGTGCATGCTTCCTGCTTAAAGATCATATTTGATTGCCTTAAACTTTTTCTTAATTGCTCACATTTCAAGCGGAAATCTATGCTGATTTGGGCTTGAGGGTAAATTTTTTTTTGAAAGCTTGAACGAGAATAGTCCAACCGAGTAGTTCAATTGTTTATATAAAAATATAGGGCGAAACCCCTATTGCCATAAAAAATGAAAATCAGCGTTGATTTAGATGAAATATGACAGCCTGAAATAATGTGTATAAACAGTTTTCTTTGAACTCTTTAGGTTTACTTTCATTAACGATCTAACAATGTTTATTAGAGGGATGTGGTATAAATACTCTGGAGTTCTCATCCCTGATGACACCTTCAGAATGAGAGATACTGTTTTATTTACATAATTGCTGACTTATTTTGTTTAGGCTTTGGACTTGCTAAATGTGTGGTATTTTTAGAAGTGTTCAGTGCGTTGCAAAAGGACCATCTATTTTCAGGTAGTAAACGCTTGTTAAATTAAGCTGGCACTGTTATTTGATATCCTACATCCACATGTAGCCTTATTTATTTAATAGAATAAATCCTTATTTACAGTGATCCCTATTTATTTAATAGAGATCATGCCTTGAAGGAAAGGTGTGCTTCTACAAATTCAGTTGATAAAATAGATTTTTTTCTTTAAATCTCCTGAGAGTTTTTAGAGCTCTTAAATTCTCCTGTACATTTCTAAATAAATTTTCACCTTAAAAGTCCATGGATTCCTTCCATGTTGGCTTCCAAATGGTCTATAGCTGCCAGAAGAGAATTAATTGATATTTCCTGTGAGTCTTGATGTGCAGTGAAAGACTTATTAAAGGCCAAAGGCTGGATCCGGTCATTCCTTTATCCCATACGTTGCCATCCAACCTTGAGCCTCGAGGAAAAACTATTTCTGATGGGAATATTCTTGTGACACATGAATGTCTGATATCGACAGACGCTGATCTGAGTTACTGTAAACCAAAAGTTTCCCCAGGATCTTTAAAAAGTCAGATTGGAGACATATTTTGAAAATGAGACTCTGGGAATTGTAATTTCTGATTTTTGTGAACATAATGCACATACTTTTTCCCCCCCGAACAGTGCATGTTGTTTCTATCCAAGTTAATTTCAACAATCAGCAACATGTCATGCTTCTACATCAAGCACTCTTTTAAAGAAAACCAGGTTTTCTTTGGCTAGCTAGGCTTCATAGAGAAATAATTTTGACATCTTTCAACTTTTTATGATAAATAATTCTATCTTTCATTAAGACATGTAATTAGTCATGTAATGTGTGGGGTACTGCTCTTGCAAGGCTTACTTCTAAATTGCTCACTTTCTTCTGCGTTTATATTTTTAATTTTTGTAATACTGAGCAGATCTAGCAGGAAAAATCTGTATTTTCAGACAATTTTGGAAGAGTTTTGGGACCTTTGGTTGATGCATTGTATGATAGCAAAGCTAAAGAAACTTGTTCTGCAGAGCTTAGATGCTGTGTGCATAGTGTAAAAATTTTTTTATCATCTAGACTTGTGATTATTTTTTCTTTTTCCTCCCTCTGGCAACTGTGCAGGCAAGAAGTAAGGTAAAGGTCCCTCAGCCCTAGATTTAATCTTTCTTCAGTTCAAAGCTTTGTAAATAAAAGCAGCCATCTGTACAGGACAGCTGTTGAAATCCCTCTCTTATAAGCACTGTAGTGGTGCCAAAGTGAAGCTCCTTGCCCTAATATCATCATGCCCTCATTAAAAATAAGCAGCCCAAGCCCATTCTGTGTTATCCTTCAAATCCATTAAACGACGCTGTAATTCCTGTTGCAACAGTGTCGGTCCGTGGTGCTTTGGGATGTAGAGCTTCAGCGGATGGGCATGATTGAATTTGCAACCTGTGTGTATTCAAAAAGAGCTTGCCTGGAATCAACTTTGTGAATATTATGTCTATCAGTTAAGCAATTCAAACCAGCAGTGCATTTCTTCAGCCTATGGATGAATCAGTTACACGCTTCAAAATAATGCTTTTTGGTCTATATAATATATTTTTTCTCATTCTATGGAATATAAGCTGGCAGATAAGAAATATAAGAAATGGAAAAACAGTATGTGTGTCAATGAGTATTTGAAATAATAGTTTCTACTTAAGAAATTGAACAAAACTCTGTTTAGGTATCACAAATATATAAAAATATATATTTATTTGATATTTATTTCAAGGGCATGAGGATAAGGATTATCTACTTCTAAAAACTTTTAGTAGAATTTTTCTCCATTTCCTTGAAGACTCAGTTGTTTAAGCACCAAAGAGAGAGGGGGGAAAAAAGCGAAGACTATACATGTGATTTCCTCATTCTGAGCGCTGTCCTCCCTCCTTTTCGGTAGGATTCACACACTCTAATGGATCCCTCTATCTGAAATCAATTTCAGATGTCAAGCAAAATGTTAAAAGATGTTGGCACAGGTTGTCACAGATCAGACTTGGATGTCTTGGATCTCTTGAACTGTGAGCAGACAGTGCGTATTGCCTCGAATTTCCAGCTTGCTTGGGCTTTTGTGTTTAATGTTAGGCTGAACGCAACTGCTGTCTTGCAGAGAAGCATTTGAAAATATTTCCTGAAACTCCTCTTAAATGTTTCAAGGTGCATTTCTGTGTCTGTGTTGGGTTTCGTGTATTCTCTCCTCTTGGCTGATGGCCACTAAAAGTGAACTTGGAGAACAAGCGCCGAGCAAGTGAGGCATGGCCCTGTTGTGGTGATAATATCAACTTGACAAATGTATTCCGAATTTTGCCTGCAGCCATTAAAATGGAAAGCAAAGTCAGAAGTGTTTTATGTAAGGGTGTTTGTGTGTGTGTGTGTTTTTTCTGCATTGCTTGTACCAGCTCATATTATACTGATTTTTCTCAGAGGAAAACATAATTTTTATGAAGTGCTTACCCCGTTGACTGCAAGCAGAACACTATATTGCCATCCATCGCTGGGTTATTCTTACTATTTCATTGTTTCACTTGCTGTCACTGGACTACTTTTTCTGTTTTCTCTTAAGCTAGTGTATAGCAAAGGTCAAAAGCAGATGTTATCATTAATGCTCTGCTTATTGGTAGAACTATTTCCCTTATTAAGGAGAGATTGCTGCAGTTCCACTAAATGTTGCATCTTCAGTTTTCATGATTTTGTTGTATCCCCAGGAAGTCTTTTTTGTCTTGTCTGTCACATTAAGGTCTTTATTAAAAAGAAGTTCTATTTGAGTTATTGTAATTACGAGGTAAAATGACGGAAACCAGTAGCTTTTGTTCAAATGTAACAGGTTGACAAGAATCAAGAGAAGTGTCTTAAGAGATTTAATGCACATTACTTTCATTTGGAACTTAATATTTTTGTTTTGATGCTGCTGAATTGGCCTATGTCCAATAAATATTTCCTGTAACCATGGAACATGCTCATTTAATGCGTTTCCACAGGAGAACAGTGTCAAAATAAGCACTTGTGGAATATTGCTAAACAAACAGAAAAACAACCAATTTGCTTCCTAATGAGGCAATAATAACCAGGCAGCATTTCAGTCTGTTTGCTGCAAGTCAGGCAGAGGGTTCTGCCCAAGTTCGTCTTTTGGAAGATCTGCTCCCTGCACAGGCCTTTTGAATCTATGGTAATGAGAGACATTTTCAAAAACTGCTTCAATGAAAGCTCTGTTGGTGAAAATCATATGAATAAGAGAGTATTTATGTAATAACCTTTACACTAATACCTGTAGGGTATTTAGGATATAGAGTTAAAAGTAAATAATTTCGAGATCGGACTGATCTCTTGATCTCTCTCTTTTTCTTTTCTTTTCTTTTTTTTTTAGCTCAGATTTTTTTTTAATTCAAATAGGTATGAAATGTTGTGGATTTTTCCTTTGTATATTATAAGACAAAGTAAACGAATGGAAGTGCCCCAAGGCTGCTGACTGGTGTCACTTTCATTTCTACTGTCCCAGAATCGGTGTGTTCTGCCTCACAATTAGAACGTGTAAAATGAGCTTTCCTTGCAATAAATAATGCATCAAAGCATTAGTATGGGACTACAGCACTGACTGTATTCAGATTCAGCAAAATCTGCTAGTTATTAAGCTCAGAATATGAAAAACTGCTTTTTCTTTCCTTTTTAAAAGCCCTTTTGAGACTTTTGGGGGGCATTTTCTAGATATTTCTATAGGAGCATGGTTCTTCTGTTCGTATAAAATTGTTCTTGTTAAAATCGGAACATGCCCTTATATCAGATAAATGGTTTTACTGTCAAGTTTTAGGTTGTAGAAACAAATATCCTACATGGTTGTGAGTCAGTCCTATGTGTAACTATGTGAGGAAGAGCAGAGTCAGAAAACGGGGAGCAATGAGTGTCTTTGAGGCAGGTCTGTCAGCAAGGTCGGCAGGAGGGTCTGGGGAACCTCAAGTTAGGTTTCCCTGGGATTTTGACATTGTTTTGCTAAACATTAATGCTCGTGTTGCACAAAGAGCTGTTCTTTCCTTAAAAACAACTTAATTACATTCTCTGCAGTGACTGGCAACTTTATTTCCTCTGTGAAAAAAGAATAATGTGCCTTATCTGCGTAAGGAAGCACTTAGGTGCCCTCTCCTGCTCCCTTTGGGCAGCAATTTCCCTTTTTTGGGAAAAAGTGCTTCTGTTCTGGACCTTTCCCTTGGCATGATGAAGTCACCACAGCCGGGACTGCCCTGTGCCCAGCCCTGGGAAGCGCGTGCAGGATGTACCCCACATCTCTCCTGTTCTCCCACAGAGCTTGGTCAATCTTGTACAGCTTCTGTGCCAAACCCCAGTAAGATGGGACTGAGCTTTCTCCAACTGGATATTCTTTATTGAGTTTTTCAGCCAGTTACGGCTCTTCTTGCCCTTGACTCCTTCAACCTGCGCTTGGGCAGCATGGCTCCGTGTGCAGCCTTCCCGTGTTTCTCTTGGGTATTTTTTTTTCCTTCTCCTTCCTTTAATAAAATAACTGGGGTTGCAGGAAATTCTACTGAAGTTATGAAATTGAACTTGGGCTAAAGCAGTTAACAGTTTTCAGTTTTATACATATATTTAAAATCGTATGCATTGTTTTATACACACCTGTGTGTATATATATAAATATATATACTTGAGTGTCTACGTGCTAGATCTTAGAATATTTCTTGAACCCTGAGTCATTTCCCTTATTGCCGTGTGTGATTCAGTGAATGGAATCTGTAAAGCTGATTTATAACCAAAATCTTACTTGTATAGCCTTTAAAATTTCAAGCACATGAAGTGTAGTGTGTAATGCATTTTTAGTAGTGAAGTCATTTACCAACTATTCTTTTGATCACCTAGTAGTTTGTTTGGATAGAGCTACTGCCTACTGAACACAGTAATATGTTAGTAAAAATACACTTAAAGATGGGGTGCAATAATTCTTTGCACTTTATATTCTGAAAAATATGCAGGAATAATGTAATAGATCCGTATGCAGAGCAATCTGTTTATAATAGCTTCAGGTATGGACATTAGAAGGGGAAAAAAACCTTAACCAAACCTTGACAAAAAATGACATCATCTTCCAACCAGTGTTTAAATTGCCTCCCTGCCTAAATAGAGTTTAACGCTCTCTGACCTGAAATTATAAATCTTTTATTTTTCCTTGATATATCTTTTTGATGCATGTCATTCATCAACATTAGCAAGAACAGTAAGTGCATTGATCTATTGCTACACTTGGCAAGTTGAATAACATTTTATGTAAGAAGTATTGATTTATAAAATGCAATACATGTAATTAACGTTAGAACTGTCAAAAGTTAAAACAGTATTAACTTGCTTTTTATTTATAACCCAAAGAAAAATAAAACACCAGATTAATAAAACGTTCTTTTTGGCCTTCAGCTATGTCAAGCTGAGTTATGCGTTGAAGAACAGTGATACGTTTTGTCCAACTTCTGACAAGAGGAAATTATATATTTAGTCAGAATTGTTGAAAATAATTCCATAGTCTCAATGTGCCTGTATTATCCCTGAGGTGCTGAAGAATTCCACTTGGTTAGTTCGGAGCAGAGTTAGTGTAAAAGACAGAAATAAGGGATGATACCGGAGTGAATGAAGGAGCCAATGTACATCAGGGTTTCAGAGGAGCTTTCATTGCGCCTTTAATTGACGCCTGCTCTTCTGCTGGAAAAATATCCACTGTTGTCTCCGGGTTTGCGAGCTGCTCGGGTTGTCTACACGCATCACGCAGGGAGAGGCGACGCTCGCTCTGCGGGACCCTCCGTGCCCCTCGTGCTTGGTTAGCGCTTGGCTCCAGCACTAACCTGGCCCCTTCCAGAGTTTGCTTACGAGTTGCTTAAGACTTTGCTTCCAAAGGAACCACAGCTGCCTTTGTTGTTCAGACAGTGAATGAAATCCTGTAAAATTCAGATTTTTTTCTCCTTTTGGGCAATCTTCGTCTTACCTGCTGTCAAGATTTAAACACCAACAACTTATTTCCTTCAAGTCCTCATAAATCTCTCTAGGTTTTAAGAAAACACAAAAAGCAGCAAAGCAAAACTTCGGTACCTGACATTGGTCTAGAGACTTGTAGACTTCTTCAGCAGTTTTCTTTGTTTTCTGGAAGTTAATAGTTCTCTCTTATCTGCTTATTTAGTCCTTATACGTTCTTGTGCCTTTTCCTCAAAGTACATTTATAACTTAAAAAAATGTTTAAGAATTCCAGGAATGGTTTGACTGCAAAACTGCAGAGATATCTGGAGGCAGCCTTTATCTCACTGGGATCTGCACTTCCCTTCAGGGCAAGGTATAGAAGCTGAGGCTGTAGGTTCTCCATCCTTCTGATGCTTAAGTCATAGATGAGGGACACTGGACTGCTCCATTGGTGGCTTTTGATGTAACTGTTTGAGATATGCCCAGCTCAGTAATGGAAGTGGTTGACTTTTTTTTTTGTTAAATATCAGCATTTTATAGAGAAACGAATGTTGCTCCTCACTAAATAGCAGCTGTTGGAGCACATCGGATTACTTGCCTGCAAATGTGTATCTTATCACCGAAAACATTCTTTTCTGGGTTTTTATTCCTTCATACCTTTAAACTATCTACAGCGTTTGGTACGTAGCATTTGCCCTGGGCTGCTTCCCTGCCCTTTCCCTCAACTTGCAGCACCGGATGGAAACGAGGAGCCCATGGGAGCTCGATGGCTTCCAGGGACCTTTCATTTCCACAAATCTTCTTTGGGAACGAACTGCAAGAGCTGCAATTTGAATCCTGACTAATAAATCATCCTGTTTTTTATTGCAACTTTAGATTGTACAGAATCCATGCAAAACGCTGCTCAGTATTAAATCCTCCTAGATACATGCCTCAACTTTTGTGCTCTTCGTTACTGTTTGACTCAGAAAAATGTTGCTGTGCCACTTTTTTTAACTGCTGCAACAAGCCAGTGATTTCTTTAAGAAGGCAGTTTAGTAAAGTAGTTACAAAAATGATTGATACTATTATTTTGTAATATCTGGATTTTAATTAGACTTATTTATCCAAATCCTGAAAGAAGACACTGTTGTTTATCAAGCAGCTCTTGGGATGCTGAGATGCAAGGAGGATGTGTCACTAGTTTCAAGCTTAGCTCTTGAAATGTTTTCCTTATGGAACTGCCTTATCACAGCAAACTCCAGAAATTCTTTTGTGCTTCTTTGGGCCCCTCCTTTCAGTTCAGTTTCAGGCTTTTCTATTAAAATATTGCAAGTCTCAAGAAACCTTGTCTCAAAAGAGAAGGGAAATCATCCTTATGAAATCTGCAGTGATTAAAAGGATGTTTGTTAAAGAGATGACTCAGTGTTGGGAAGTGAATTTTATGAACTCAAAGAGTTGGTTACATATAAAGATTTTGATGTAGTCAGGGAGGATTTTTTTGTTCCTTGTACTTGCGTTATTACGCTGAAACATTTTTGTAGTTTCAACCTAATTTCTTGAGAAAAGTAGAAGGCAAAAAAGGTACGAAAGGAAATTCCTGTGCTTTTAAAAGATCGAAAGGGTGGGAATACACAGCCAGGTGTTCTTTCCTGCAGCGCTGCATCCTCCAGCGTCCGCAGGCTTCGACCCACATAAGCTGCCGAGGGAACGGAGGAGTGTTTGTTCTTTTAAATGACGTTGCGTGCGACTAAAGATTTAGGAAAGCATTTCATCTGTTTACATCAGGAAATGAGAAACTCGGGGACAAAATGGAATTTGCAGTGCTGTTTAGATGATTCTGAAAGAGAGAATTGATGTTTCAAGCTTAAAAAAAAAAACAATTTAATTAAGCTGCTTAACTGTCAATATGAAATGCTGCTTTTTGCCACTGGGGATTCCTGTTCTACTGAGCTGTTGAAAGCTACTCATAACTTTGCAGTACAGAATGTGTTAGTTTTTCTCCTGGGATTGCATGCAAACAGGTACATAATCTTAAATTCACTATTTATTCCATCCAAATCAAACAGGTTTGTCAATTAGTCAACAACCTGTTAATTATTCCTTGGATTATCCCACTGAAGAGGGGGAAAAAAGATTAACTCTTATAGTCTGGTCTTCCGGGGACTGTATATTTAAGAGCTATAAATGTCACCTATCCTAGAAATATATAGGTTTTTCTCCCAAAACTTAGTATTAAAACAATTTAATTCCATCCCCAATTAAACCTCTTAAAAGTGCTATCCATCAACCGTAACTGATTCTGTAGTTGCGTTCAGAGATTACAGTAGAGTTATTTAGCAAGCAAGTTATTTTCTCTATCTAGGAGAGGACAGAAATGGGTAATGCAGACTCATTTCCTTGATTTATACTTAAGAAACAAAGGAAGAGCAGGAGTGATTTAAATACAGTTGTTTCAGTATTACTCCAGTGTGAAATCAGATACTGTCTGTGATAAAAGTTGAGCAAATTCATTTTAGGAGAATGGTTTATACTTCTGTATGAAAGCACTGAATTGTAGCAGTATTTTTGAAAAATAACCTGGTATATTGATGAAATATTTACTATGATGAAATCCAGGCTTAGTATGAGGTAGTAAAACACTGTTTTAATTTAACTGATATTTAGTGATTTATGTCATACAACCCAGATGACCTGAATCTCAAATATCCAATATTTTGGATAGAATAACCTTGTGAATCCATACGGTTAAAGTAACTCAAAGCTCTAATATATGTTCATATTGGTGACAGCTTATGAATAGGTCTTATAGTAACTTTCACAGCCTTTTAGAAGGTTTGAATTCTAAAGGAGTTTGGTTGGAATATATATTGGAATTCAATCTGACTTCCTAGTGTGTGCCCCAAGATTTATGAGGTAACTTTTTCAAATTCTTATGCCATCTAAGATACTCAAGTTCACTTTCCTGTGCTCTCTTGTGAGAGCTAGGACACGTATGTACACATGTCAGAAATGAAGATGAAAAGTTCCTTTTGGAAAGGGAAAGAGGAAAAGCTTATTGCGTATCCCGGTCAGGACTAAGAGGCAAATGGTCCCGATTCCCCAGAAGGCTGCAGTTATCGGCTATCAATCAGTGCAGAGCAGCTCCGACTCGGAGGGATGTGCATCCGCCTGTGAATGTCACCGCTGAATTTAAATCTGTTTTTGATGGGATTCTGCTCCCCGTAATTGCACTTACATTATGCACTTCCTTTGGATCCCTGAAAATATTCTTCTTGCCTTGAGCCTGGCTTTCCTTATTCTAGTTTCCTTTAGAATTTAGCTGTAATTTTGTACTATGTATTCAATCCTTGAGATAATCTTTTAAAATATTCGCTTTGTATCAATTATCATTAACCTACCTGAAAGGGGCTCTCATTTATTTCCTAGCCAACAATGAGTGCAGAAGCAGTTTGATGTCATTGCTCTGTTCATGGACTTGTCATTCAGCCTCAGGATGTACCTTAAACAGTCTTATTTTCCTGGAAAATATCTCATAGATGGTCTGTTCTTTCCCTTTCTGTATTAGCTGATTATATGATTATAAGTTTAGACATATGGAAGAGGGTTGATGTGTGCTATGTGTTTGTTACAGATGGATAAACTGAAATCAATATAGGTGTGTTCTTTAACAATTGTGGTTTTGTTTGCATTCATTTATATTTTAGTCAAACACTTTTTCTTGTTAGTAAAGCTTATGTAATGGAAAGACAAATGAGTCATGGTATTTTATTAGCAATTGAGACATATTTGCTCTATCTTGCTGATATAAAACAGGTTAATCTACTTCTAGTAATCCTTACTGGCCCACCTGAAAATGTACTAGAGATTCGTAATAGAGACAGGTAGGAGAATTTCCTGGTGTGTTTACTGTACGTGATGCATTATTCTTCCTCTCAATGTCCTCACAATTTTATGGTATTAAAACCTACTTTTAGCTGCAACTGTTTTCTTACTAGAATACAGGTATTCAAGATGAAATTACATCTTTAATAAAATACATTTTGCGAGGGCTATTTTTTATAGCACTCTGTAGGAAATGAAAAGTCTGTTTAATCTCACTTTCATTTGAGAGTTCACACAGGTAAGCTCATACAAGGCTAAGACTCTTTAGCCAGAATGTCACACTAATGTTTTAGTGGTGATGTGTTTGAGGTCCCTGTTCTCAAGTTTCTGAAGCCCTCTTCATTTATGCTGCCCTTATGCGATTAAGTTCCTTTACTTAAGTACTGTATAGCCACTCTGAATATTTTTTTAATTCCCATTCTAGTCAATAAGTAGTCAGAACACATCTTTTTGTAGCTTGTGTTTGCAAATTTGAGCCCGAACAAGACTTTCAGGGAGAATAAAGTATTACAGTATTTAGTATTACAATATAAAGTGAAGGGGAGAGCTCTCTGCTTTCCTCTGGTGGACCTGTTTGCTAGGGCTGGGGAGAAATTCAGAAAAGATAAGCTGCATGCACAATTTTTATGCAAAAATGTCAGCATCAATCCAAGGAGAAGTGTATGTGCAATGCTGAATTAGGTCCTGAAACTGTGTTTCGAGATGAAATCTATTTAAGCTCTGCATGTACCAAGGATCAAAAATGGACAGGCTACCCTGGCAGTGTAATCTAAGTCTTGTACTTTAGTGCTGTACAAAAGCAAAGCAGATTATGAAGCAAGAATACAGACGTGAGACATGATTGCTCAGTATTTCTTTAAAATAATTTTGGCATATTATCTCCTGTGTTTTCTTAGGATTTCCATAGAAACAAATCTACACCATCCTCTTAAGGATACTAGGCAGATGTCAGAGCCTTTGGCTTGCAGACAGCATGAAAACTTGCAGACACCCTGTGTAGCAACAGGGAGACACCTCCTGCACCCCAAAACGTACTTTTTTTTCACTAGCCTAGCTGGAAAGTGAAGAATGTTCAGAAGAAAACAATATTTCACAGCATTAAGGAGTGCTTTATTTGTAGGTCAAAGATTCTTACGGCCAAGAGTCTTGTAACACCATTATCTTATTGCTCCTGTTTGTAGGACAGGAATAGGTTTCTCTTTATTCTTTCTTTTTTCTTTTTTCCTCCCCTCCATCCTTCAAGGACACAAAAGTTGAGATGTTCTCCTAGCTTCTAAAGCCTTGACTGGCCTTAGGCGGCCTTAGATCTCAGCCCTCAGGGAGACTTTCCTATATTTAACTAGCAAAGTCCAAGCATCTCACACATTGGATGACCCACTTGTAGCTGCTTCCTCTGCTGCAAACCAGTTGCTCCTTTTCTATATTTTTCCTCCTGAGATGGCTCTTCTTTTCCTGCCAATCTCCCTGTTTCCCTGAAGGGCTCTGGATCAAGCAAATGGGTCCCTGGTGATCCAGTTGAAAGTTAAGCTTCCATTATATGGAAATCCTGTGTCTGAGGCATGAGCAATAAGATGCTGTAGAGATGCCAAAGTCATCAAAGCTTTCCTTCTATCTCTCTTATGTATCCTTTATTTTCACTTATTCATTTTTTTTCTTTCTATTTCAGAACATTATCATCTTTTTTATTTTCAGTGAATATTCCCTGAGCTCTGATTACATAATTCAATCCAGTAGATGGACAGTAGGTACCAGTTGGGAAAAATCAAGAATAAAAGATAAATTTCAAGGAGTTGAGTAAACCTTTCAGAGAAGCAGGTTAATTTATAAAGAGTGTTCTATTCTTTACAAAAAATATCCTTGTAGACCCATTAAACTTCAGCTTCTAGCAGGTGCATTGAATTTTGAGAGCCAGTTTTGTACAATACCAGCCTGATTGAGGGTCCGAGGTCGCAGGCTCCCGGGTTCCCATTTGCTGGAGTCGGAAAGGGGCGACGGGAGCCTTGCGGGCAGCAGCCTCTGTCTCTTCCAAATCATTTGTTCTTGTAAAGAGATGCATTAAAAGGGTAAGCGGGTAATTGTGAGTGAAATCACAGGGGCGGTTGTGCCGTTTGAGCTCTGAAATAAGTCGCTGAAAAAGAGGGTCAACAAATTGCTTGGGTCCAGATTTATAATGCAGGTATCGGTTTCCTCGCAGAGGAATCTCGCTCGACCACAAACAGATTTCTTGAGAAAAGAGCAGTTTACTGAGCTCCCTTTTGAGCTGCTTTATACCAGCAGGTAAAGGGTGGTGGTTTGGGGAGACTGGTGCCAATTCTTTTACTTTGTCCTTGCTCTGGGGACAGACTCCTCTGACTTCTCAGGTCCACAAGGCAGTCTGACCCCTGTAAGTAACCTTGTAAGGGTGCAACTATAAAGACTATCCCCTAATTCATTTAGGGGAGTCCCTAAAATAGACGTGAAGCCTTTGGAAGATTTAAAAATTTCCTTCCTTCATTAGAACTCTGTTTAATCTCCTTACGGGCTAAAACATGCCGGGAAATGTTGCAATAATGGTTATATTCTGTATACAACTTTGAGAAAATCTGTTAAGAAATAGCTGTATGTCATGCTAAGACTGATTCTTTCTTAAATTTTTAGTTTAGGTTGTACAGTGTTAGTTGGTTTTTTGGGAACATAAGAACTGACAGAAAGCTCCTCAGAATATACTGTTATTTAAAAAGAAAAGCAAGATTTTGTAGAATATCAGCTCGCATATGTAATACAGTATGTGCTTCTCCACTATATAGCCCAGAAATATCTGCCCTTTTAGTGCTCTTTCTGCTTCTCAAGATCTGTAGCAACCATTCAACACTTTGAAAACTGAAATGTTCAAAATGCTGTGAGTTACAATGAGGAAAAAATTGTTTTTGACTTATTTGGCTAGGTGAATTACAGTCAGGGTTTATGTAAAATAGCTTATATTTATTCCTTAAGAGCTTGTGTCTTTTTTCCAGCAGAAGTTGTTATAACTTTTGAAAGTTAAGTGCTAAGAAGAGAGACGATTTATCGGTGCAAGTCATTAAATGTGTGTGCAGCTGATGCTCTGCCTTGCTTGCGGATCAAACGGGTTATAAATCTTCCTAATTATTTTTTTCCCCAAGCGAGAAGCACAAATCTAGTTCCCTCGGATCCTGGAGCTGGAGCAAGTGCTGCTGCTCCCGGGCCGGTGACACGCGGCTGTGCGGCCACCAAGGACGAGTGACAGGTTGATGTCCCCAGTCTCAGGCTTCAGAGGGACCGGGACGCCTCGGAAACCACCATCTCTTTGCCTATCCACCCTTTAGAGATGATGCTGCACGTTGAGCCTTAAATCAAGAATGAGGTCATTTCCTCATAAAACGTAGAAAATAGCTTAAACCCTTTCCATAGCAAGAATAAAAATACCTGAGCTTAATCTAAAACAAGTTGTGTCTGGAAGATTAGCAATTTGGTTAGTTGCCCTAGGAAATTCAGCTGTCTGAAAAGCAGAATGTGGTAATAAAACGTCCCACTCAGCTGATTGCTGCCTTCACACTGCGATTTTGATTCCGCGCTTGCCTGGGCTCCGGCCTGATGGATGCTGCTGATTATGATGGCTCAATAAGTGCCGCTGGTGCTTCACCCGGGGTGGGGTGGATGATTTGTAAGCTGTTGGCATGCCTTGTTGGGTTTTGTTTTCCCTTCTTTGTTTTTAATTACTCTTCGTGGTTATGAAATACATTACCGCCACCAAAGGCCTCTGCATAGAGAGTATGTAAAATTTTATTGGCAACCATACGTAATATCAAGTTGTCGTTTTGACAAGATGGAAAGTACCATTTTTATGTGGGGAAATGAAATACAGAGCCTACAAACAGAATAGATTATATTCAGTCTATTGCAATATTTTATTAATTGATATTTTTCTATATTTTACTTAATGCAGTCAATACGTCAATAACTATTACAGAAAAACCTGTATGCGTTACAGTTAAGTACTGTTACTGCAAATAGATCACAAAGTAAATCACACATCAGGCTAGGTTATAAAATATAGGGAGCTCAATTCCAATATTATCTTCTGCTTTGGGTTTCTAAGCCTGCTCTGGGGCTGCAGATGCTTCTGGAACCTTCTTGTACGTGTGAATCACCACAAAACAGCCCTTCCCAGAAGCCAGGCCTTCCGAGCGGTGGGAAACTCCAGGGTTACACAAGATGCTGGAGGATTACATAGTACATAAATGACTAAATAGCCAAGTGTTTCCTGCTGTGCATATGTTCTTCTTGGCAGACATGTGTGAGCTACTTAAGCTGGCAATTGCCGGTGATGGTATCAAGCCCAAGAGATGCTGTAATTTCTGCTTTGCTTAATTCCCCACAAAGCCCTTGTAACTGTGGAGTTTGTATTTCCTTTTAGTGCCCTTGCTGTCCCCTTTTGTGTGTTTTTATTCATCCTTTTCCATCTGTGATCTTGAGCTTAGTCCATCTTCTAGCTTTGCTTGACCAGAGTTGG
>JAVCKT010067654.1:0-15642 GCA_032273925.1 Rhynchotus rufescens
CTAGACGATCTCTAGAGGCCCTTTCCAACCTCAGCTACTCTGTGGGTCTGTGAGTTGGTAAAGAATTATTAATTACCCTCATAAGCTGTTCCTCGGCATACGTCAAGCATGGACCTGGGTGCTTCCCAATACTAGTTATTTTCCACTGGCCTTCATCAAGATGAGGATCTATTATTATCTCCAGTATACAGAGTTAAGACAAATGCAATATAAGGTTAAAGTATCTGTAATTTAGAGTACCTAATTTGAAGGGATCCAATTACTTACTTCTGTGCACCACTTTGTATTCCAGATCAGAGCTCCCCGCATTAACATACTTAGTTATACTTTTAATGGCTTGAGGACAGAAAGCCACAAAGGCTACGTCTGTCCTCAGTCTCTTACTTGGTTTATCCTACCCTCACAAGCTGAGATGGCAAAGACTCTTCTGCTGAGCTTCCTGCATACACTCCTTCCAGCCCCATCTCCAACCTGCTGCTTCGTTTGTCACTAAGGGACTTCCAAAATTCCCAATTTACCTCTTCACATCTCATGGCATTCCCTTCCTTCTCCCCTAACCTCCTGTCACCCAAAGGTGACACCCTGCATCCCAGCCTTTATATCACACTCACCTTCTTTGCCTTAAACTAAACAGATGGAATCTCTCATCATTTGCCCAGGTTTGTCTTTAAACGTGTATCTTAACCATGAAGTTCTCATTTCTTGTTCCTAAGTTATAGATCCTATGTAAAGTACGTAAAGTAAAACAGGAGGCAGCGCTTCTCTTCCTCGGGATCAAGCTGAAAGAAATGGCATCACACCGGGCATGTCCTAAAGGGATCACACAGACTCTGGGACCCAGATTGCCATCTCCATTGGAAAAGGAGAATCAAGAGAAATCAGGTCTATAAAACCAGCATCAATATTTGTAACATCTTTTCCAGGTTTTATGACAAAATATCTAAATGTGCAAATACTTTCATTTCTAAATGCACTGAGGCAATTTAGAAACTGTGTGTTCCTGGCTGACCAGAAAAGAAAATAAGAGAACAAAGGAAAGCATACTTCCACAAAGCACATATTCTTATGACCAAACACAAACTGAGAGTTACAACAGTATAATTACATATTAAACAGCTTCTTACATGCAAATTAAACATGTAGAAAAGAATTTCTTTACAGATCTATTTAAGTAAGAAGTGGCTAACTCTGCCCTGCCACCCCAGCAGAATAGGAGGGTACTCGTGCTCAGGTGCGTACGATAAACCCCACGGTTCCGTTGCCATCAGCACAGTGGGAGCCTGGCCCACGCAAACACTCCTAAGGCAAACACTTCAAAACTAAGTTCAGGTTTATCAGCCTCTTCCAATTCAGGCCAGCAGCAAAATCCCATATGAGGAACCCTTATCAAGGGCATTCCCAAAAGTGAGGCCACATGCCAGTAATTCAAACTCAGCATTATACAATGTCTAAAATGTTTAAGTTGATTCTTTCCTCTGCATCAATCTTAGTATTCAAAGATATTTGAAAAGTGTATCCTTTATTTTAGACTCTGGGACCAAAACTGAAAGGGGTTACAAGGTCTGGCATTTCCTGCTCTGCACGGGCCTTACTGGGGTGTCCTAGGTGTAACCTCGGTGCCCAGCAGGCTCTCTGTACACTGCTTGTCTTGGTTTTCATGAAAATAAATCCCAAATCAATGCTGAATCAGCCTTCTGTAGTAGGTCATACATGATTATTGTTAGACAGAAATACAGCAAGTTACATTTTATTTCTGGGAAGTGTACAGCAGGAAAGAACAAGTCTCCTGCTATCCCCAGTGAAGAGCTTAGAGTCGTTTCTGAAGCTTCTTAAGGAGACCTTAGCAGAGTTTTCACACTCAAAAATAAGTCTAACTCAGCCTAGATCAGAAAAGCCTGTCCTTGGGCCTCCCTTCACAGCCCCACACATCACACAGCTGTGCCATCAGCCAGTGCATCGAGCACCCAACCTGTCCTCATGTGGTCGACAAAAACCAAGAGAGAGAAACAGGGACGGCCGATCAGAAGCACCTGATGCTGCAGCAGCTCCCCAGGTCCTGTTTCAATTCCTGTGAGTGGCCTGGCTTTCATTTTTCCCATAGCTGAGATATATTAAATAGTATTAAAAACGTTAGAGAAACATGAGTGGCTCTAAAAACTATGAGTCAAATAGTGATCTTATTTACCAGTGTAAATGTCTACAGGAATAAATACGGACAGAGAAGTTGACCCTGTTGTCCTCGGAATTAAATACTCCTGGATCATCACAGGATGATCATCACCAAGGTGCTCATCACTTCTAACCAAAATCCTGTCTCATGCAATCCTTATTTTGTTTCTCCTATCTGTAACTTTAATAAGGATATATACCTCAGGAAGAACTAATGCTAACTATGTTTTGCATTAATTAAAAATCACATCTTATAATAACTAATTGTGGCATAAATGTGGCATAATAAGTTTGAATTGATAAATACTGTTTAAACAGAACTGCTGTATTTTCTGTCTCACTTTTCCCCCATCTCACATCTGCATCATACAGGCAGGAACCAAATTTATTGACACAACTAAGTTTCTGCTTCTGAGTTAGAGATTTTAAATAGTAATATACCTGGAAAAGGGCATTAGTAAATGCACTGTATTTTCCATTTCTAAAAATATTCTTTTGCATTTAAATAAAGAAACAGTCTTAAATGCATGATTTGAACACAAACTCTGTATTCAGCACTATATATTAAAAAAAAAACAGCCCAAGCATTTCAGACTCCTATATTTAGATTTAGTGCCGCATATTTTCAAAATCGGAATTTTATTTTGAATTATCTAAAAGACTGTGTTGGCATTAAAGGGGACAAGCGCTAAAAGGCCCGCCAGGCCAGGCCACGTCCACCTCTGTGCCTGTCACGGCATGAAATGCCAGCGAGGGGCGCGCGTTGCGGGCGCCCGCGCTCACGGCCCGCCGGCCGCCACAGACACCCCCAGGCCGCCCCGCCACGGGGCGAGCACCAGCTCCCGCCCGCCAGGCAGCTCCAGTTCCCCAGCCGGAGCTGCTACCGCCTTGTCATGGAAATGCCCCACGGAGAGGAGAGGAGCGTCTCCCGGCTGCACATGGATTGTGCTACATGAGTGAAAATAATCGCTGCTGCTCTAACAAATGAATCTGGCTCCTTCGGCACATTTTCTATACAGACACGTATAGGCGGCTGGTGCAGGTGTTCTCAGACAGGGCCCCGTATTTCTCCGCTCTTCCCATTTCCCTAATTCCTGCACGTTGAGCCTTGCGCAGCCCTGTGCAGCGGGACGACACGAGCAGGCCCGGGGGCTTCTAGGAAGGCAGTTTATACATGAAACAGCTTGAAGCCTATTGCAAATAAGGGAATGGGCCCCTCAAACGCTACCACGCGTTGCTATTATCACCACAGAGATGGAGAGAGGTATCTTAGGACTCCAGCGTGGCCAGGGGAAAAGATGGATCTGCTTTTGGAAACATAAATACTAATGATGTAAATCAGAGGGTGTACTGTAAGGAATGAATTCCTATGCCAAGGGAAATAATAGCAATACAGTTTAAATACTGGTCTATCTCACAGAACTTTTGAGGGTCTGCGGCAAGCCCTGAGCACTAAGTCAGACACGAATTCTCTTACTAAATACAACAATAATTTCACCTGTGGTCACATATACATGGAAAAAAAAATACAGCCCTAAAATGATAAGCAGGTACATACCTATCTACATACCTACATATAAAAAGAAAATTACCCACTTGTCCTTACAGTTTTCTATTACAATTTGTTAATATGTGATATCTGACTGAGAGGAATTCTTGTTCCTTTTTAGATGGATCTAAAATCTACGCTCATCAGCGAGCTACGTCCAGTACCATCTTCTTGCTGCAATTCTCAGACTAGAGGCCTCCCTGCACGCACAGGACAAGGATGTGTTCATGTCCCTATGATCCTCAGAATTACACACTTACATTTCAATTACAAATGGGAAATGGGGTTACTTCATCAGGCATTTATTCAGCATTTACATGAAATACTTGGTTGGCCACAACAGTTGCTTTTCTTGTTTGTTTGTTTGTCTTGCTTGGTTTGTTGGAAGCGCCAGGCAGGCAGGTTATGTCCTTAAATCTGCCCCTACCAGAAACACAAATCCTTTCAAGCATTCGCTGTGGGTCCTTTCCTATTTGCTACAGGGGAACAGTTTCACTTTTATTTGCTTGTTTCAGACCACTTCATGTGCACTAATGGCAGCACTGCTCTACTTCTATATCCCCACTTGGCAAAATCCATATATCTATACAGAGTGATTTTTCATTTTCATTTTCCTTTTCCTGATAGAAACAAATTTTCTATCATCTTCTGTTTTGCCTTCTCTCGCAAAATGTCATCGCAGATCCCACACGTCTGCCTGCATTTAGACATGGGCAGACGGAAATGTGAAGATGTGTTTTTCTCCCTGGAATTTGCCACGATGATAACAGAAGCGTCTCAGAGAGACTGCTCGTTTTGGACAGCATTCTCACTGTTCTGCAGTAGGTTTTGATGAAAATCTGCTCGGTTTCCTTCAAACTTACATGGCTAGACCTCTGCTAGATCCCTTTTATAAGCCTGGGGAAAACATGAGAATTTGCTCTGAAAATATTTATACAAGATACACTAAGCAGGAACAAGAAACATGACTTGAATGTTGGCCATAGGTAAGTAGTGATTCAATAAAAACTCTGGATGCTCCTGGAGTGGCTCCGAAAGAAGATGCACGCTGAGAACGGAACAGCAAATTGAGCTCTGGAGTGAAAATAGGCATCAGGATTAGCCTTCCCTTTGCAAACACAGCACACCAAGACATCCCAGATGGATAGGGGGAAAAAAATGCTCTTGCGTAGCAAGGCAGAGAGCGCAGCAACTTCATAGGGCAGTCCTGATGGTTGTTCCTAGGTCACAAACCAGGGTCACCGCTGTGCCCGAACCCGTGGTTGGAAGTGCTATGCCCCAAACTCAGCCTGGGCTCGGTCTCCTTCCAAGCTGAGGAGCTGGCTCTCCTGCTGTGCTGATGGAACCAAACATGGGGCACAAACATACGTAAGCTGGACCTTGGGAAACCCGGGAACAGGCTCCAAAGCAGCTCCTTGGCTGTTTGTGTTCTTAAGTATGTCTTTTTTAATACAGGAAGGCCTAATTGCCTCAGATACTTGTTTGATGTGTAGCTTCAATACGAGCGAGTTAGCATTTCCCCTAATGAAAGATCAAGTTGCTTCTAGTTTGATCAGAAATAAAATTGGGCTATTTATCTAATTGCTATTTATTTTTTACTCGCATAAGAAAAATATCACTCTGCTTATGCAAATGCAGGCATGACAGAGATTTCCTCTTTTAAATAATTTCTTCTTACATTGATCTAAAAAAGTCCCTAAAAAAAGCTAAAGTTTCTTGCCACCTTTTTCATTTCTTCAAGCATGCAGGCAGAGGACATGGGAGCAGAAGCTTTAAGTAATTTGCTCTGAGATCTTCTTCACCACTTATCACACACCATTCTCAGTCAGACCTTCCATGCCCTTAATAAAAGCCCATCCTTCTGATCCTGCGAGCAGTGAGGAAAAGTAGAGTGCAATTAATTGCATTGTCTCTCTATACAGTTATTTAAGTCACAACAAAATTGTTTCTTTCCAACACCTACTGAGAACAGGAAAGAAACCATTTGTTATTTTCTTTGTAATTTCTTTCCTTATCAGGCTACACATGTGCCAGCCTTCCAAGCCGAGGCCACGGTCCGGCTGGAAGGAGACAGCTCTATTCATTAGGGCTCGGGCTGGCTGAGCTTGCGCGCAGGTCACAGGCATAGGGGCTAAATCACCCAATGCGGGAACACTGCAACTTCTCCCTCTCCTCATCCTGAGAGTTTAATGGATGCAATTTGGCCATTCTAGTCAGTGACTGGATTTGGAGCCTGCTAATTTCAATAGCCACAGCAGTAACCTCCCAGCAGGAATTCATACAGTGCTGCTATATTAAATCCAGGGATACAGGCCATGTAAATATTCCAGGGAGATCAGACTGTATTCAGAATCGCTTCATGAGGTGAGGGTGGCCATTTGAGTAGGCAAACTATGAGAAATTACAAACCTTTAAAACTTATTTTTTGTTAATAACCACTGTTGTTTGGTTTGACTTCCTTCCAGAGAACTCGTCCTGTGGCGCAGTTGGCAGCACTGCCGAATGGGCCGCTTGGCTCAGCGAGCACAACGGTGGCGACCGCCGCCGCTACCATCGCGGCTACCACCGGAACGCAGCGCGTGTCGTCAGCAGAAGGTGAACATAGAAGGTGAAGGTGCTAGAAACGATGTAGGAAGAAGGACACATCTGTTGTGCTGCTGATTGTGACAGGCTATTTTAGAAGAAGTACATCTGGAAATCCATTGCCCCCAATCCAGGGTCACTCCCAAACTGTCAGGGTGCAACTCCCAAACTGTGGATTATTGTTATGTAACATCTCAGTACAGAGTTGCAAAGGGAAACAAGTTTTCCTGTGTTTATAGGCAGGCTTGCTTAGTCTTGCAACTCCTCTGATGAAGAAAACTATAAAATGTGTGAGCAGAGATTAAATCAGTCTGCCCCAACTGGAGGTCTTGAATAAAATAAATAAAAAATAGGTAGGCTATAAAATCATTCAGCATGCTAGAAAACCAAGATGAGGTGGTTCCATATAGCATGTCACCTGGAGCACAAGGAATGCAGAAATGCATGCTCCTTGCCTAAAGAGGAACTAGACCCAAGAAAGGGAGAAGAAAAGCTCTTTGGTTAGCTTGAGGTTCCACAGTACAGATTTAGTTTGGTTAATGACCCAAATTTCAGGCTGTCTCTAAAAGAGATGGTCCCGTTCCTCCCCTGTGACCTGACACTATGTTCTGACAACTGCAAATTGAAACCAGCCCCGATGCAACTGCTGATTCACCCCACAGAAACTAGCCAGGTAGAAAAGAATCATTTTAATTCCTTAAAACAGGCAAGGACCAGAACCAGATGATGTGAGGGAGGGCTCACACTCACTGCCCAAGGGGAGGGCAGTTCAGGACTGGCCCTTCTGCCAACACCCTGCAACACAGCAGCGTGAAATGCATGTCCACACTTCCCCTTTAGCAGATCAAATCTAGTTTTCCCTCTCGTTTCTTTGCATTTGTCTTTTATAAACATTTGCAACAGTGTTTGCTATTTTGGACACTGCAAATACTTTTTTTTTTTTGCCTTATACTGTAATCTAAGACTAATTAATGCCTGTCCTTTCTACCTTCTCCTTTTATTTCTCCTGCTCTCCGGAACATATTGCCACACCTCCATACAAAACACAGCCCCTAGGGTTATTTTTCTGGGCATCCTACCAGCCATCAAGTTGAGCTTGATGCTAGAACTTTCAAAGTCAGAGCATGAAACGCTCCACATCATCATCATCGTCATTACCACCACAAAGCTCTTCCTTTCTCTATTCCTGAAGCATTTTATGCAGGTTTCATATATGCTGCAATGGTCCCCTGAGTGTACTGGGCAGCAGGGAGCATTTTGAGCCTCCAGCAGACCCGGACAACATTTAGCTCACTGCGGACTCCACACTGGGATGAAGAAATGACAGCAGTTCTCAGTTTCTCAAATTAAAAACATAGCAGCATGTGGGAGAAAGAGGGCACTTTCTCTGAACTTTCAAGTAACACTTTTTTCTATATTATTTGGCGTGCATTATTTATAACCTCATTTGTGTTTGAGTCACTCGGCATCATATACATAATGCGGGCATGCATACAAGGACACAATTTGACAAGGAGCCCTGTATTTAGCAGCTACAGAGAAGAAAAGTGAATTCTTTTCTAGTGATATTCTTGTTAACAGAAGCTTTAATTGCTTTAATTTTAGTCCAGCAATAAATTGACACTGTCCTGGAACACTGACTTCTAGAGTTAAATGAAAATGATTACAGGGCTGAAAAGGATATTGTACTTAACTGTGACATTTTCATGGCCTGGCCAGTTGAGTACTAGCGGCCTGTAAAAAACATTCGTTAGCCAGATGTAACAGGGGGCGCTTAAAAGGTCATTGCTGCAATTTATTGCAAGCTGAAACCTTCTCCATGAATTCCCAACCTTTTCCCCCAAACCTGCACTTCTGCGGTTCCACTTGTTTAATTTTCTGAGTAAATCATTTAAATTAGTTAGAAAATTTCAGCCAAAAAGATCAAGGCATGCGGTACAAAAGCACAGAGAAGTCTCAGGTACATGAGGTGTCTCACATCACAGGCATAGTCTGTACACGTTCCTTTCTGCTAACTGTATCTTTGTTAACATAAATATATGCTGTACCTGGCACACATTTCTATCAACAGGTTTGCATAGTTCTTATTGTTACAGGAATGCAAGGAGAGCAGGTATCTAAACGTTGCTTAAAGATCTTAGGGGAAGTTTAATTACTTAAGTTATCAATAGACCGGTATTCTGGACTAGCAGTACAAGTTGTTTAGAGTTTTTTGGCTGGGTTGTTTTGAGGGGGAACAGTTTTACATTCTGGTCAAAGTGCATGAAAACCAGGCTCCCTCGCCCTGCTCTCCGCCCGCCACTTGGCAGAGAAGCACAAAGCGCCGGATGCTCTTGCCCAACGCCAGGCATGAAGCCCCAGTGCCCAGCAGCCCGGCGGCCACAGCCTCCGGGCACTGCTCCCGGTCCCGCAGCCGGCGGCACCGCCGGCTGGGCAGCACGAGGGCCCAGGGCGGCACCGCACTCAACGCGGAGCCTCCCAGCGCCGAGCGGAGCTGACAGCCTGGGGGGCAGCCAAGGAGCCCTCCGGCACCGGGGAAGATTCATGGAGAGGGTCGATTGTCACCACGTGTCTATTACTCGAAAGAGCCTTAGGGGCAAGAGTCTCCAAGTACCTTCCCTGTTACTCTCTTGCAGCCCTTGGCCTCCAGTGTGGCCAGACATTTGCTGCTGCTGCTGCTGCTGCTGCTGCTGCACGCAGCCTGTCTCAGAAGGGCTCTTCATACACACGCTCCCCCTGAACGACGATCCCGGGTATCCCAGGGCACAGGGCTGCGCGATGGGGCTTCCCTTGGATTCCTGGCAAGGCCACCTTCTTTTCCAGAGCACGTACGCAGATTTTCCAAGTCCTCCACACACAGAACATTCCCTCTGAAGTCCAGCTGCCCCACTGGTGGAGTATCCAGGTCAGAGAAAGGGAAGAGGAGGGATCACTCCACAAGTGGGCTGATGCTTTGGGCCGCCCTTGTTACTTCTCTGTGTCAGAGAACCAGCAAACAGATTCAGAAGATAAAAATAAATAAGCTCAAAGTACTGGAATGGAAAATACTTCTCTGGGTTGTAAAATCAGGTACTTTGCCAGTGAGTAGATGCAGTTTCCTTGGTAATTCTAGCTGCAGAGCAACTATCCCCCCTGCCTTTTCTGAAGGATACAATTAAACTCCACTGAGCGCTTGGTGAAAGGGAATGTGGAAGTTACTCTGCATGCTAAATTGGGTTATTACATAGCAAAGTGTACTTAGAAAAGACAATTTGGAGCTTTTGCAGTAACAAAATGTTCCCCTGCACTGCTCTCTGCCACAGGCTTCATGGAAAAATGTTTGGCGACCCAATGAATATTAAGGCATTATGTGTTTTAAATGAATGGGGTGTGTTGTCCAAATCAATGAATAATTGTTTGTCCCTTGAAGGTTTGGGCAGCAGCAGCAATGCAGTGTCTCTGAAGCTTCCAAATCAGTAAGAATTCCTATTCAAATTTAACATTAGACATAAAAAATAAAAAATAAAAAATAAAATAAAAATCAGAGCCCAGATTTTTATTTAAAAAGTACTAACTTTAGAAAAAATAAAAAACCAATGCTCTTAGACAAAGGGTAAATACCTAGATCCTTTGGTTACACAGTAAAAGACCAGCACCTCAGCACTCCGACGGGCAATGGATTATTTAACTGTCCTTTCCCTCAGAAAATCTAGAGATCCACAGCACCTTTTGGAAATGCTCTACCAAGCTAAAGATGTGGGGAAAAGAGCATTAGTCACTCTCCTGAAAGGGAAAACTAGATTCCCTAATGTGATAATGTGATGCAAGAGACACGATGGGACGGGCAGACAGGCAACAAATTAGTCTGAGGCTTTATACACAAGTTGAGGAAAAGCTGAACACTTCTCACCTTATCTGAATTTGTCTTTTAAAACATATCCCTCACTACTCACATCTACTTCTGCTATGTAATCATGGGCACTGTTGTTTCAGGAAAATGAATTAAGTACGTGTAAAGGAAACTTTAATTTCTACAATCATGCATTTCATTTTAATTGGATTGTTTTTTCAGAAAATCCCTCAGTGATAGAAACACACCATGGTATCAGGTCTCTCAATGGGCAAAGTACAAGTATCACAACAGAGTTTATAATGATCCTGCTAATTAGTTCCACCACACAATGCTAGATCCTTCTTCAAGTGCAACGTGAACTACTGGCACTCAGATTTCAGATTCCCTTCTTTCAGCTATTGCTTCAAAACATTACATATCTGAGCTAAGTTTTGCACTTTCTGGGATGAAAATCATTCTCTCCATATTCAGGTGGTGAGGTCAGAGAGTTGACATGAATATAACTCATTCCCAAATATGACTGTTCACATTCCTCGCTATGTTAAGCGCTGCTCCAATTGATCCGCAGGCCCTGTGGGAAGCGGGACTGCAGAGCTCCTGTGGTCGGGGTATCTGCACGGGGAGGAGAGGCGACGCCGCACCAGCCACGAGCCGGCCCCCATGGAAGCGCACGCAAGGAGCTCCACGGCGCACGGATGCTCTGCCGCACCGTTAGCATTCCCAGGAAAACACCCGGCCCTGTTACTTATTGCTGCAGTGTGTCCTTCCCAGCCACTAACGGAAGCCGGGCAAAAAAAAGCCTTGGACAAAACCCCTCAATCTTCCACTAAATATATGTGCCCGTGTTCGTGTAATAACTTATACCCAGATATAAATATTCATAGCGGAGTGTCTCTTTCTGAAGTCACTTTTCCAAATAAATAACCCTCAAGAAAAATCGCGAGCAATCAACACTGCTATAAAACAAAACCACTCAGAGAACAGAAGCTGGAAAAAAAACAAAGTGGTAAAACTACTTAAAGCTCTGCACTTCTTCATGCCAGCATGCCAGTGCCACTGCCAGAGGTGAGAACCAGAGGCCTTAAAATCAATTTAAGAAGAGTAGAGAAGCAGCTCGGAGGAGGGCCCGTGCAGCAAACCCCTCAGTCCCAGCCGTGTGCGCGTCTCTGCCAGAGCGGGTCACACGGGATGCTCCCGGGCACTTCTCTTTTTTTCCCTTCATTTTCACCAAACAAATTAGTCTCCCAAGTACAGGCTCGTTTGGTTTATAAATACAGACAGAATTATTTTGCAAAATGTCCTGGCACCTCTGGCAACCACAGGTTGCTTCATAGTATCTTGTTAACATCAGTTCTCTCAAACAAGGACAGACGACTTCAACCATGAACATTGTTACATAAGATGCACTTAAGAGAAGCTTAAGAATGCACTTAACATTTGAGGCACTCTCTGAAAGAACAATAACCCTATTTAACCATATATATAACACCATATATCCGGGTGCAAGAGGAATGCAAGCTCTGTGGTGAAAACCTGGGAATCAGCTGCTTTTCTTAGTGTCACGTCACCAGAAGCAGGATCAAAATGAAAACTGAAGTGACACTAAGGCAGAAAAAACAGCGATTTGTTCCTCATAATACCTAAGCCTTGGAAGGTCTAAGGCATCTTTAAATAAGGAAATCAATACAAAAAATTACATGTAGCAGCAGTTTTCTCCTTTTCTGGTTCTTACAGACCCTTACACACGCATATAGGAACAGCTCCTAAAATGGTAGCATGAGGAAAAAAAAAAAAAAAAAGTATCCTAGAAATAAAGTATCCCAGAATACTTGTGCAGGTTGTATTTCAGAGTGCCGCAAGTTAAAAGACAAATCCATTGGATTTGTTTGGAGCTATCCAGACTGGCCAAACAATCTCTCCCCTTAGAAGGCAAGACTTTCCCTTGCCTTCAAACTGAACGATATCTACTTCAATACGTATTTTTTAAGACATTGATGGCCTTGTTGAGAGTAATGGCCTCATAATGAAACTTTACTTAGTTAATAATAAAAAAAAAAATGTATTTTTTAAAATGTCACTTTCCGATATCATATTAGCTGGATTCTCTTTTCTGGCTTTCTTTCTCCCTCACATTTATAAGGATCTTTTACATCCATATCTACCTAGCAATTTACATGTGGATTAGAATTACTCTCTTGTTTTAAAAAATTATTTCATAATTGAAATACAGAGCATTCAGTATAAGATGAAGAATGAACACAGAAAAAAACCAAAATGATGCAACAGTGAACTTGCTTCCAATACCACTTATTTATATAGTTATTCATCTTCTGTGTTTTGGGTATTTACAAAGCCCCCGGTACTGAATAATGCATGAATTTTATTAGAATTCTTCCTGCATTTTTTCTACTGCAGGCAAAAATACAATTTCCAAATTGCAAACAGTTGACAAGGGTCAGGTTTGCACCAGGGCCATCACCTTCTTTTTACACATGGGGCGTAAGGATAGCAGAGAGGATAATGGCTTTTCCCAGAAGAAAACATCGTTAGGGGTTTTTTACTGGCAAGGGTACAAAACGCTAACGTTGCATGTGCACCTTCAGCCCTCTGTCTCCTGGAAAAGAAACAAAAAAGAACCAAAACAAAACACTTCTTTGCTCAGAGAGGGGAAAAGTTAATAACGGTGCTGATAATATATTCATTGAGGCAAAATTGAATGCTCCTTAACTTGCTTCTGCTTATGTTTGGAGCTAAAGCAACAGCTTATTCTAAATGAACAGGCAGATGCAATTGTTTCTATGAAAAGCCACTGCCTTCCTGTTTTCCACTAAGATTTAAGTATGACTTAAACAAATGTCTTGAAAAATCAGCTTGTACTTTCATTTTTAATAATACATGATTTATCACTGGCTGTTTTTTCTTCTTATAACACCTTTATCTGGTGCTCCATGCGGAAGGCGCTAACAAAATATGAAAGCTGCTAGTGCCAAGTTGCCTTTTTTAAAAAAAAAATACATATATAGTTGAGAAATATCCATCAGTATAAAATTCTCAAGAGCGGCTAGATTTAAAAGCTATCTTTATCCCTTAGAAATAAAAGATCCTAACCTTTTCCATTTTGTTTGGGCAAAAAGTAAAGTAAACAGGCCTGGAAAATCCTATATGTGCCTGGAAAAAGAATTTTCCTGTTGCAAGTATTGTAGAAGACAAGAGCAGCGCCAGGTGTGACATGAGAAAGGCGCGAGAGGAGGGAGGCACCGAGGGCGGGAAGCGCTCGTGTGGCCTCTGGGAGCCTCGGGCCCCTCAGCACCTGAGCCGCCCTCCCAGGGCAGCGCTGCCGGGCACCCCACGTAGGAGGAGAGCGACCTCCCCAGCCAGCAAGATACACGTGGAATCTCCCGAAATCGTGGCACTAAGCACCCATTTGCCTTTCCGTGTATACCTCCCCTTTGGAACGCATATAATGGTGCAAGACTGACGGAAGAGTCCTCGGCAAGGATCAGCCAGGATTGAGCACAGAAATCAGTGGGGTCGTCCTTCCCATCCATCAGAGCGGCAGCCACAGGGTGACAGAGCTGAAGCGGAGCCCACACGTTGCTGCTCCTTTATAAGGTCCAAACTACTGCCTTCTCACCTACACCAGCAGCGCTGCAGGCTGCCAAAGAACGGAGGAGGTGACGCACAGGCCGAAAGGCAGATGAAAATCGGAATGTCAGAATAGGGAGGATGACAAAAGTGCGCGTTTGGACGATGGGGTGGAGGTTGTCTCACTACCCTAATTTTGCTGAAAGTGGGTATTTTTAACCCAGTTGCCTGCAGGAAATGGATGAAAAATAAGACCAAACAAGCAGTGATTTTTGGAGGGTTCTTAGTCCACATCATTGCATTAGAATAGCTAAGGAAGGGAAAAACATTATTTCTTGATCATTAGGTTAACTCCTTTCTCCTCACTATTTCTTTGCAAGTACTTTATAAAACTACTGTTCAAGTTGAATACTAGTAAACCAAGCCCACTCTTATAAAAAGTCTTAAAATACTCTGTATGAGGAAATAGTTAAAGCTCACAATTCTATACTCTCCTAGTAACTGATCAAAAGACAGATGGTGAAAAAACACCAAGGAGGAGAATAGGGATAACAAGGGAAAGCAAAGATGTGAAATGAAGGCTCAATTTTCCTTTGTACCTTGACCAATCTCTGCACTCTTTGCCCTTCGCTACTGCTCAAGACTCTTGAGCACCTTGCACTGATTGGGTTTGGAGGGAATATGTTATTTCTACACGATCAATAGTTTTATTTTGTTTCAGGCAGAAGATAACTCAATGTGCCACTGACTTTAAATTTTAGTAATTTTTAACTTGGGGTGATGATATTTAATTAGAAATGATGTGAATGAGCAACTGGGTAGTCATTCACTTCTCACACGGCTGGAAACACACGGTTGATTCGATGCTGCTAGTTCATTCATACCATTTAATTCATAACCATTTATTTTATTCCAGCTTTGACACACAACTCCCACATTGGCACCAATTCTACACAATTCCACGCTAAAGTTCAGTTGAAGACTGATTTGTCCAATCTCATCTCCCAGAAAACTGACTGTAAACATCCGCTCTAACAATGTATATACCCCATAAAGAATTTAATTTTCTTCCTGCAGATAGAAAAAATCTGTAGGAAAATAAGGAGTGTTCTTAACCTTTTTAATCTATTTTTGGCCTCCTTCTTTTGATAGTGATTCAGACTATGAACGCCAGCTGCAATTGGCTAACATTTTTTAAGGAATAAAATGATAAAATCTCTGACTAAAGAGGGAAAAAGAACAAATCAGAGAGTACTTAGAAAAGTTAAATTAAGAGTTTACAGATTGTTCAGCTTGATTAATTTTATCTTAATTTTTAAGATAATCAAAATTAAGTGCTTGAAGCAATCTCAGGACCCTCTCTGGGAACAGACACGGATGGGCTGCTGCAGTGAAACCATCTTAATCATAGGGAGGGTGAGAAGCTGGTGGCTTGAAGGCCAAACTCCAACTTCACTGCCTGGGAAAACGTCCTAGCATGTGGGAATGTGTGTGATGAGCAGCAAAACAAATCCTGTCAAAGTAATTTTCTTCTGTAAGGGACCAGTAGGACTTACAGATGTGGAAGAAGCAGTAGGTATCATATTTTAATTTTAGCAATAATTGCAATATTTTTTAGGTATCTGTCTCATGAGCAGTAGAGGAAACATGGCATCAAGAAACTGTTTTATTGGTTTGCAAAAACAATCATTAGAGAAGTGGACCCAGAGAATACTTAGCTACAGTAAAATGTCCAGAGGGAAGCATATTTAATACAATTCCACCATCTGCCCTGATTCCAGCGCAGTTCAATATTTCTACTAACCATCATCTAAGTAAATCTGCATGCAACAAAGTTGCACACTGGGGAACAACGTTAGAATTAGGGATGTGGAGCTTCTTGAGAGGGTCCAGAGAAGAGCAACTAAGATGATTAAGGGAATGG
>JAVCKT010067697.1:0-16231 GCA_032273925.1 Rhynchotus rufescens
GAAAGGAAAGGAAAGGAAAGGAAAGGAAAGGAAAGGAAAGGAAAGGAAAGGAAAGGAAAGGAAAGGAAAGGAAAAAATTGGGGTAAATATTTCTGCAAGTTGCAAATGAAAATAAATCTACATGAAGTATGAGGATCTCACTGACAGATGTATAATCTCATATAGCACTTTTGCTGATTCATACAGAATTTTACTCAGTATTACTGACAAACTCATTTATTGTCTCTGCCTCTTTTTTCTTTTTTAATAAGTTTTTAACACAAAAAATAAATGCAAAAACAAAAAACACACAAAGAAAACACTTTTAAGGCATGAGTTTTTAAACTCTTCTTTCCCTGCACACATTGAATCTTCAAGTAATCAAGTAAGGTATTTCCTAGCAGAGACAAGGAAGGCAAATTTCATTCTAAGTAAATTTTAAGTCTGTGTTTATATTCAGATTCTTTAAAAAGCTATGGTTATCTATCTTTATTTTTTAAGTGAGGAAAAATAATAACAAATCAATTAATCAGTTAGATATGCTTATTAAATGAGTTGCTTTTTATAGCTTTATAGTTTATGTACTATTAACACTCTGCACAATACATTTTCTTTTCTTTCGAAATGCACTACTAAGCTTCAAGTTTATCCATTAGAAAGAAAATACAAAAAATCCCTTCCTAATTACAATGGATTTGGTGTACTCCAGATATCTTAATTATTTTTCTAATCTGTTAAATGTATTTTCTAATAATTTAGTTCTATATGAAATGTGTCACTGTGTCACATAAAGCATGTAGAATGTTGGCACTAGATATGAAATAATTTCTCAGCTTATGGTGACTTGAATGTGTGCTTATTACATTCTAATATTATGAAATTGTGTTTATTCATTTGAATTCATCTTTTCCTTTTGTTACTAATGCTTGGTAGTTTTCCTCATTTCCTTTTTTTTTTTTTTTTTGGTTATTTTTCTTGCTTTTCTATGGATGGGCAGATAATTTTTCTCAGTAGTTGTGATGTAAATTAAAAATAATCACACTATGATGAATAGGTTACTACATGGAGGGAAGGGACAAATATTCATCCTGCTGCTCTATATTTAAGAAACTACAATTCTTTTGTCACCAAAAGATGTATTCTAATATCTTTTACAAAAGGAAGAACATTTGTAATGATTTTTATTTGATCATGAATTTCCTTCATGAATTTCCTGTATCTGACACATACAAATTGATCTGCAGATATCAGTATTTTAGATTAATTTCCTTTGGATATACACCCAATAATACATGACATTTATTTCTTAATGACTTACAGTAGCACAATATGTGGGACAGAATTAAAAAACAAAATCAGAAATGTTTGAAAAACAACTTCACAAGCAATCTGATTATCACACAGTTCTTTCCCATATGACTCTTCATTCAGTAGTATTCAAAGAATATGAAAACACTTTATGTTAAGTAGGGTGGAAGCAATAATCCCTGGTCAATTGGTCCACAATCATCATTTCACTATGAACAGCTGGTGGAAAATAACTATCATTTTTACTGAGAATTGCTGTATGCACAGAACACAATGCTTGCCAACTGTTGTGTGTATTCCTTTCTGAAGTTAGGAGATAACTGCCTTTACTAGTTTAGTAATATATTTATGAATTTTTAAACAGGTTCTTAAATGAAAGAAAAAGACTGATATAGTGATTTAGGTTCAATAAATACTCTGACAACTAAGCTTTAAAGGGAGATATGAAATAATTATTTTAGATGTGAAAGGATTTTTCCCATCTAAAAGGACTTTAGATGTGAAAGGACTTTTCACGTCTCCTAATAGGCACAAAGTGATCTCCTGTGCCTATCTCCAGCCCTGCTCTCTGCTCTCCTGAGTTGTGGATTGGGCTGTCCCACCAGCTTTGCCCAACCTGCTCCCCCTCATTGGGCACTGCAGTGATCCAGCCCCATTGGCAGTGGTGGCCAGAAATTATGTGGGCTAAGCAGTGGTGGTACATAGCATGAGATGCTTCTGCAAAGTATTTTCTTGGTTCCCTGGCTGTGATAAGTCCCTGAAAATGTTTGCTTTTGATATTGGTAACTGTTGTGTTGGAATGTTCACTGTGTTTCTTAGGGAAAATGTTGATCTTTATTTGAAGACTTAGATTCACAGAGAATTTATTTCTCTATTTTGCACTTACGAGTTTTTGCAGGTGTTGTATTTTCTGTCTGATTGTTTTTCATTCTACCACTGAATCTATATATTGGTGCCTTTCTTAATTGGTTCAGAGTAAATAGCAGAAAACATGGTTTTATTTCACTTCAACAGTGCAGACCTTTAATCAGATAGAAAATCTAATTAAGGACATCATCTGTGTAAGATATCAATTATCTACTCTTGACTTACATCACTTTTCATTTTTTGAACATCTAGTGGTCAAGCCTTTGGTTTTATTTATCAGGATATCACATATTCCAGATGAAAAAAAATAGGACATAGCTACAAGTCATTCTGACCATTTTACTCTGAGTCAAAATCAAAAAATATGCTATGTAGGTTTATTGGTGATTCACTTTAAACTCATATGCTTCACAGACTCTAAATGTGATAGACAGGTCTCAAACTGTTAGCCTTGCCTTCGCTTCTTTACTGATATAATTTCTGTAAAGCGACTAATTCAAGATGGCAGATGATTAAGATGTTAAGATCCCCACCGCTGCTGTTACATTTTTTATCATTGATTCTCTTAACTCCTTTAGTTATGCAATTCTTCTTGTGGTGAAGAAAAGGATTTTTCAAATATTTTCATGTTGGTTTGGGTGTAGGAGAGCATTTAGTCATATAACTTTTTTATTTGTAATTACCAGTAAGTGTGTGTGCAACTGTGTGTACATTTTATCACTTCTCATGAAGTGATAAAATATCTTGAGAAGAAATCAATATTTCACTCTTCTATAATTACATTAAATTTTAATAAGTTTCTTTGTTGTATATGTTTCTACTGAGACTCATGACTGGTGAAAATGCTCTATTTTTTTCTAGCAGTAAAATCAGCTTAAAATATATCCTATTACTTCACATCCGTTATCCCAGGAATATAGAATAACTTTTCATTCATTAGATCTTCTTACTAATGTCATAAACTCAATGTTTACTTCTCCTGAGTTTTATTATCCACTGAGATATGTCAAATTATTTTCAAGGGTTCATTGGCATTGCTTCTACACTTGTGCTAGGTGTTACTATGCTCAGATGTTTGAAGCACTATATTTTTATCTAATCTGCATTCTCCTGGAGACAAATTAATCTCATCACTCCTTGACCAAACCTTCCTGGATGAAGGGAAAAAATCTTTAATTCTCTTTATAACAATTTCTTGCTTATTGAAAAGAATTAATCATTAATCACCTCTTTCCTCCTTTGTCTGTCCCTGCAGTCTTCAAGGACAATAATCGCACGGCATTCAAGAACAAACATATCTATGTTTGAATCTCTCATAATGAACTATATTTTTAAAATGTCTTGTTTGTATTATCTTTCACTCTACACTCTCCAGTTGGTCTACATGTTCAAATACAATGCCTAAAAGATGTTCATGGTGAAACAGCACAGGATAGTAGAAGAACAAGCTTGTGAGGTCAGAGAATGAGATTGATCTCTTGCATTCAAAATTCCATGCCACATAAATTGCACAATTGGTTCATCTGAAAACTTACTATCTTCTTTGATTCAAGCCTTATTATTAACTCTTGACAAGAAATGGCCCCTGAGCAGACCTCTGTATAACCCCACTTTCTATCAAAGTGAGATCTATCAAAGTATTCCCTTTGCTTGGTGTTTTGCCTAGTTTTGGGGGCACTCTTTTGCAGTAGCTGTGCACACAGCATATAATAATTTCAGCTTGACCATGGCTTCCTAGTGAGATTTTTATTGAAAACAGTCTATGATTTTCCCCACACTTCTGTCCTCCTTACCACTTAGTCTGATAAATAAATTCAGTTGTTTTAACTCAGTTTGTTTCTTGTCACTTTGTTATCCTTTCAAGGTTTTAGAAATGGCTTGTTTAATTTGTTCCAGTAACTTTCTGGAGACTGAAATGAGGCTGACAGCTCTATAACCTTCTGGCATTTTTTTTTCCTCTTTTCAAATAGAGTGTTTTACCCTCTACTGATCTGTTAGCCAATATACCTACCTCTCAAAATTATGGGAAATAATCACTGATGATTTGGAGACTGTATTCACTACCTCTGCAAATACTTGAGGAAGTCTTGATTACAACGATACTTCTATCTTATTAAAATCTTGCTTAATGTCTCCTTCATAAATAGGTGAATGCTATCTATAAATAGCCATTTAAATTCTATTTTCAGAGTGACAAGCATATATTATCAAGGAAGCAGAGACAGTATTAGAAAGTTTTAAGGAGGAAATAATTTAGAATTTTAGGAGTTAGTAGCCAAATTAAATCCTAAATCATAAAAGAGTTAGAAGCTTATGTCATACAGAATTCTTCTTTCAATTAAGAACAAAAAAAGAGGAAAAAAAGAGGCAAGAGTTCATTCATCTGAGCTTTACTTGCAGTTGTGCAAGTTTCCTCAAATTCATTTGTAGTTATTTTGTGTTCTGTAATAGATTTAGAGCATTGCCTCAATTGCTGAAGACTCAGTAAAGACTGAGCTTGTGTATACAAGCTGTGATTTTTTCAGAATCACTTGCACAATTCAGTCTAGGAAAACATTAGAGACTACTGTATCTAATTATTGGAAAATTAAAGAACATATTGCAATTTTCATATCATTTTTATAGAATTAATTTCTGTAGGCTTATAATGATTTTAAATTTAACAAGATAAGATGCTTAATTTGAAATTCCAACTAATTAAAGGATTTTTGTATTTTATTTCTTGTCAAAAGAGAACAATTAAAAAGCAAGCAGGATTACACTGGGGGAAGTAATAGCCTCTAGCATAGTTGATAGTGTATTTGAGCATTTGGATTTAAAAGATAGTTTTACATACTTCTACTAATGTATTACATTCATAATTTATCTAGAGTCCTGCAACTACCTAAATTTTAAAGAGACAAAACATAGGTTGCAAATGAAAAGGAAAATATCTTGTACAAAGTTAAAAATCTAAAGCATAACAAATAGCAAATTAGAGATTCTATTCAAACTTCAATATATTTTAAATGTCATGATAGAGTCATAATGATATTCTTTAAGTACAGAGATAGTATCAATCTGCAAGTTATCTTTCGGAAGGAAATACTGATTATAATGAAAGTCTCTGTGAAGAATGTTGAAATTTTTCTTTTCTTTGAGGAATGTCTCTTCCTTCTTCCTTCTTGTTATTTACTATGTGTTATCAACCAGAATCACAGAAGTCTCTCCTGTTGCAGTACATATGAAATACAATATAGCATAGACAATAACTGTGAACCCTCCTTCATCTTGCATTTATATACACTTTGAAAACACGGGCCACATGGTTAACTCAGGTTTGACTCAATAATTCTAATGCAAGTATGTTAAAGGTCAGTCATAGTCCTCTGTAAATTGAACCTTTTAGGGACATTTCTGAGAAGACAGTATTTTAGGCATCTGAATGCCAATGACAGTAATATATTTTTTGTATTTGTCTTAATTACAACTACAAAGCTCATGTCCTACAAAATATATCAAAGCCTAGGGGAAGAAAAGCAGGCTTAGAACATAGGGCTTGCAGATTGTAGACAGGAGACCTATTTTTAAGTAATATTAACATTGCTGTACATTTCATATTACTTATTAATCATAAAGGAAAAGTGATTAATTATCACAAATGAGATCTCTTAAGGTTACTTCAGGTAACGTTGAGATCAGAATAAAAGATTCCTGGTATAACACAGACTAGTTTCATATGCTGAGCATGGAAAGACTATTTTCCTAAGCTTTTTTATTATTTTTTAATTTTAAAACAGTTTCCAGTTTGAGATGGAACTTCCAGTCTGCACTTGAAATTCATCAACCTCATTTGAATCCTGCCTGATTTGGATAAGGTATTTGATCTAAAGCTGAGATAGGTCTTTTGTGAAATATTTGAATGTGTTCTGATGATAGAACTTTGTGAAACCATGAAATTGGATAGAATTTTTGTTTCATAGATTGTTTCATTTATCTATAGAATTGCAGTGATCTTCAACTGCATGAAATATGAATGAAAATTGTCATACCATACAAATTAAGTGTGTTTATATGTTTTTCATGTGAAATTTTGTACATAAAGAGGACAAACTGGGAATTTCTGTGCACTTGTGTTGATGCCTTACACACATAACCCAAAATATATCAGTTAAATTAGTTTCCATCTTTTGTTCAACCCTTTAGATGAAATACAGGGGAGAACAGTTTGTTAAAACAACTAAATTGTATTGCCTCAGGTATCTGAAGTAGTAGTAGTACTGTTTTTGTAGGTAAAAATCTGGATAGCTGAGGCCACACCAGGCCAGGGACTATTGATGCATCCAGCAATCATGTTTCCATCCTATACATGTAGCTACATCTCAGCTATAGGAAAAGGGTTATGTACAATGTGTACAATCCTGGGAAAATAATGGGAATATATTGTTTGGGAAAATAATGAAATAAATGTATTTCCTTTGGGAATTCATTAACTTGGAAAATTAGTGAAATACATGGTAGTTCCTGCCCTGCTCTAATTTATGGATGTACATGTCCAAAGCACTGAGCAATGGAGCACAGTCTAGACTCTTTCTGACATAGGGTCAAGATGCAATAGGGTTAAAATTGGATATGAGGGCTGGATATGAGGATATGAGAGCTGGAAGATATGCCATGAAGTATTCCTGCTTGATAGTGCAGACTCTACCAAGGTGTTGGCCTGGGTCAATAAGGCTTACTCTGGGAAAAGTGTCCTATTGGTGTGTGTTGGGATTGATACTGTCACTGATTTCTCTTTAGGTTTAAACCTGCCCAGTCTTTCAGTGGAGCAGTAAGAAACCTAGTCATTGTCTGGCCCTGAATGTGAACTTTTATCAAATCTCCCTCCTTTATGATTGTTTTGACATATAATATGCTTACTTGGGGTCTTAGCCTAATGATGTTTTTAGCATGAATATACAAAGTTTGAATACACAAAGTATACCTCTATGATGCTCTAGTAACTAAGAAAATCCTTGGGAATGTTTTGGAAGTTTGTGATTACAAACCTATTAAAACATTTGTAAGAGTGCAACCATAATAATAGGTAGCAATGTTTTCTTAATCTCTGAAGCACAAGTATACCATTATTTGATACATAAATATGCATTCACTTGCCAATAACAGTTGCATGCATCAAGGTTTTTAGTAGTCACGCAGTAGAGTTTAATATGAAAAATTTAATTACTCTAAACTGTTCAGCACAGCTGAGAATTGAATTCAGTCCAATATGAGAAAGCACTGATGTATAAATAGCTTCCAAACAACTCTAACCTAAATGTGTCATCTCATGTCATCTAAATAACCAGATCCTGATTCTATTAAAATGAATAGCACAGTAGCTGTAATTACATTTAGATTCCTTTTTTTTTTTTTTTAATTCCTTAGAAGAAGTACATGGGAAAATATGTCAGCTAAAACTAATTTAAGATGCCAAGTTTTTGTTTCCATTTTACTCTATTTTTACACTGCATTTTTTTTATTAAGCGATCATTGAAGGATACAGCCAATATGGTGTTTCTGTAAAAATAAAAATCTCATCTGTACAGTAATTAGAATATAGCTAGATGTTCCAGATGGTACACAGGCAAAAAGAAGACTAGCTTTATACCAGATGGTATTATGACCATACATAAAGCAACTAAATAATCATTTTAATATTGTGACATGTCATATTACATGAATAAATACTGTGGGTTTTTTTCTGAGAAAAAGGTAGAATCATCAGTAAGTAGAATAGCTCAAGGCAAATACAGCGCTTACCCAAGAATTATATTCTTCAAGCAAAGGAAATACTGAATAGGAACTTAGAGGACTTACTTCTTTCATTAATTCACTCCTCTTTAGAAAAAGAAGAGAATCTAATTATCCTAAGTAATCTTTTACAGAATTAATCTAAGCATAAGAGTATCAGCAACATAAAGTAATTTTGAATGCTTTGTATTGTAGGTAAAGAATAAGAATTTTTGTTCTTGCTCAGAATACAGTGCTCATTAAAAATCAAAGTTGAGTAAACATATTTCTTCTGATTTTTTTCAAAATATAGACAAAATTTTCTATTTGCAGTGTCACACTGCAGAAACAATTTTTGGTAGAGAGTGACTCTTCCTATCCAGTCATACAAGATCAATGTGACAACTTCAAATTTCCACATATAAAACTCTCTATATGTTGTTTATATTAATAAAATATTCAACATCCTACTTAAATTTCTAATTGTGAATTCCTGCACCATAAATAGAACAAAAAAATTTATTCACAAAGTGTAGGGGATCAAAGCAGTAGCTACACGGACCTGATTGAAACAAACATATACTAAGGAATGTAGGGCAAGGCTACACGGGTCTGAGAGTTAGTCTGATGGCTGGAGATTGTGACTTTGTAATGAATAGGCTGGAAAAAAAACAGACTGAGGTGGGTAAACAGCAAGTTCTTGAAGCAAGCAGGAAAATTCTGGACAGAGTGAAGCAGATAACTTTTGCTGAAGCTGCAGAAGAAGAAAGTTGTTGTTAGAGAGAAGGGAACACCAATAGGAGAAGGACACAAGTGCTTTGCTATAGCCACCAATGAAATGCTTTTTACTGAGGATACAGTCTGCAAAGATTATAAAAGCTTTGTGCTGATATAATAAAATTGATTCCATTGTCCACTCTTCACGGAGTTGGTGCAATCATTCCCTCAAATGGTGACTCCGACATGATAGGGTCTGCAAGGCGGCAGAGGCGTCCGGAAGGCACCCTGCTGAACTAAGTAAGTGTGCGTCTGGACTGCCACTTCAATCCCAGGATATCTCCTGAACAGACAGGGGAACAGCAAGGAGTTCAAAGTGGTTGCTCAAAAACAAATACAGGGAGTTCAAGATGGGAGCACATCTTTGTTCAGAAGTGGAGGCAATCGTGAAGCTTCTGACACGGTTATTGATAAAAAGGGGTCTAAGATATGATTCGTATAAGTTGAAATTATTGCTAAACTTCTTACAAAAATATGGGGCCCCTCCACCGCCTCAGTGATCTTTGACATAAAAACCTGAGAGAAGGCAAGAGACACAGTCTGGGAGGCTGCCTCAAGACGGGATCCCATTGCTATGGAAATAATGACTGCATGGTGATTAGTAACTGAAACCTTGAGACAATGGCAGTCTGAAAAAGGTGCAGCATGCCGCTGCTCAGGCTGTGCTTAACACAAATCCAGAAAAAGATAGAGATGTGGGGAAAAGGGAAGAATTTTATGTGCTTAGTTAACATGTTAAGTCTTTTAAAATGTATAGAAAACTGTAACGTATTAAGTGAAACACGATTTACGACCTATCTGCATGGGACGCATTAGGGGTAGTTATCTGGGATAAAGGAACGTGAGTTGATTTAAACGTTGCCTCAATGATGTGCCCATGGAGAGTGTGTTATGAAGCATTAAGAAAGTACATAGGAATTTCAGATGTTGTGGTGCCAGCAACTGTCCCCCCTTGCACCATGGGACAAAGTTCTGCTATCATTCTGATAGGGGAGGATGCCTTGCCAAGGGCTCCCTCAGGGGGACCTTTTGCAGTGTAAGGGTCCGAGTATACGCCTACCAACCCACCTGATCCAGATCAAGGCACGGGGCTAGGTGTGGAATGCACTGTTGCTTGTGTGGATCTACCTGACAGTCCCCCAGATCCAGGACCTGTAGACCCTGAACAAGAGGCAGATCTGTTTCTGCCTGATACACGCAACTGATGCACTGAGGTACGCCGAGAAGCCAGGAAAGCAGGACATGTAGAAGTGCTATCTGCTTTCCCAGTCATGTATTCGTGTAATCAGGCTCTGCAATATCAGCCTTTAGAGTACAACATAACAAATGAACTCCAAAAGCCAGTGTTAGAGAATGGGCTGACAGCTCCTTTTACCATGAACTTACTGGACAACATAACGGAGACCCACTGATTCGTGCCACAGAACTGGGAGCTAATTGTCAAAATGATACTGACCCCTATGCAATATATGATCGTCCTGACATAATGGAGGCACAGTGCAGAGGAAGAGGCAGGAGTCCAGGGCCAGAAGCCAGAGGAGCGGATGCTTCATCGTCTCCTTTGTCTGCCTCCCACAGCCATGAAAAAGTGATGCATCCTCCTCCTCCCTGGCACAGGGAGCCAGTGAAAGTGGCAGCAAAGTTGTTAATGCAACTGCTAATGTGCTCCTCTTCCCTTCCCCCACTTCCCGCATGGAACAAAAATCATGCAGCTCTTTTATTTTAAGGTTGGTAGCAGCTGAGCGGTCCCGAGGCAGGGAGGTTCCACACTTCGCAAACTGTGGAACTTGCAGTGGTGGTTCACTGTTTTCATATGTTTTCACAAATGATTAATATTCTTTTGGACCCAGCATAAGTTGCAAGACTGATTAATTGACAAGAAGGAGGCTATTTGAAGGAAGTAGCTGATCCTTTGCTTTACGCTTTTTCCAACGAACCTTTATATTTGTTGAATCATCAACATGCTCCTTACTTCGTAACGCATAACAGGTCTCATTCAACATTGCCTGGTCCTCTGATGGAAGGAAATCAATATGTGGACAGCCATGCCAGGGTGGCCACCCTTCCAGACATATTCCAGAAGGCACGGTTGTCTCACACCTTCCTTCACCAGGGTGCCCGCACTTTGCACCCAATGTTCCGTATCACGACTGATGAGACATGGTAAATTATCCAGACCTGTCCAGATTGTCAATATCATCCACCATGGAGGTAAACCCTTGAAGCCTGACACCTCTCTAGGTTTGCAGACAGATGTCACTCATATTTCAGAATTCAGATGTTTGAAGTATGTGCATGTTTCTAACAGTGGTCCAAAAGCATTTGAGCCAAATGGGGCCAGTTGATGGACTCACTGTCTTTACAGATGTTTCTGAACAGACTGTTAAATCTGCCATGGTATGGTATGACAACCAAGAATGGCATGACAAGGTAGTTTTGCAAGAGGGACCACTTCAAATAGCGGAGCTGCAAACTATGGCTGTAGCTTTTCAAATGCTTCCCCAGCCAATGAATATTGTTATAGACTCTGCTTATGTTGCTAATCTAGTTGTACAGCTGGATAAGATAAATTTGTCTTTCACTGATCAACTTTCACTGTTTTCGGTACTTTTAGACCTATGGTCTGCAATACAAGTGCAATACAAATACAATCTGCAAGTGCTTTGCTATAAGCACCAATCAAATGCTTGTTACTGAGGACACAGTCTGCAAAGATTATAAAAGCTTTGTACTGATATAATAAAATTGATTTCACTATCCACCCCTCACAGAGTCCGTACAATCATTCCCTCAACAAAGCAAAGAATTCCTACAGAATTCTTTAGAAAACATTACATTTTATTTTTTTTTAACAGCACACAACTGTTTTGCAATCATCCAATGCATTAATATGTATATACTTCAATCAAATTTTAGGTTACCTTACCATAGATATTTTATCTTTAGTATTCCTCTACAGATATTCCAATTTTTCAAGAGGGCTTGAATCTTAAGAAATAAGAGAGAACCTCATAAAGAAATAGAACCAAGAAACAGCATTTTTTCTTTCTCTCTGTAGATGTAGTGGAAAGATAGATACTTCTGCTAAGATATCCTAGGCACCGTTACAGGCTGGGGACCTACTGTCTGGAGAACAGCTCCACAGAGACGGACCTGGGCGTTATGGTGGACGACAAGATGACCATGATGCAGCAGTGTGCCCTCGTAGCCAAGAAGGCCAATCAGATCCTGGGGTGCAATAAGAAGTGCATCTCCAGCAGGTCAAGGGAGGTGATCATCCTCCTCTATAGAGCCCTGGTGAGGCCACATCTGGAGACTGTGTCCAGTTCTGGGCTCCCCAGTACAAGAGGAATGTGGAGCTGCTGGAGGGAGTCCAGCACAGAGCTACGACGATGATTAGGGGCCTGCAACATCTGCCCTATGAGCAAAGCCTAAAGGAGCTGGGCTGTTCAGCCTGGATAAAGTTAAGAGGGGATCTAATCAGTATATATAAATACCCTAAGAGAAGGAGTGAGGAAGATGGGGTCAGCCTCCTTTCTGTTGTGGCCAGCGATAGAACGAGAGGAAAACGGCCACAAACTGAAGCACCATAAGTTCCACAGGAACTTAAGGAAAAAAATATTGACAATGAGGGTGAGAGAGCCCTGGAACAGGTTGCCAAGAGGTTGTGGAGTCTCCTTCTCTGGAGATCTTCAAAACCTACCTGGTCGCAATCCTGTGCTGTACGTTCTAGGTGACCCTGTGTGCGCAAGGGGGTTGGACTAGATAACCTCTAGAGGTCCTTCCAACCTTACACGTTCTATGATTCTATGGTATCTCCTATTTAATTTAGACTGACATCATTCTGTTAGGATATGGGAAATGCATATTCTATAACACTGAAGACATAAGACTTTATAATCCATAAGTTTATGCTCCAGATAGTACTCCAAGTTTATACCGATGACACAGGCAGAGAAATCAGTAGCAAATTTGGGGATATAATCAAGGCTCCTTCTAAACCAAAAATTGCAGGTCTAGTCCTTGCAATGCAGTACAGGGGCTAGCTGGGAGATATTTTCACCCATTATCTTCTCACTTAATTAACTTTGTCTTAGTTGCTAGGATCTACAGATGTTTCTAGCAACAGTTTCTCATCCTGACTTGGATAATACGAATTTATTATTGACAAATATCAATAATATTGATCTTTGTGGAAATATCTTAAAAATCAAGGAATTCCTAAAATCGAGGAAAGGAATTTTGATTTCATAGTGTTTTTCTTAGGCATCTAGATCCTGGGCTGAGACTCCATGGCTGAGACCTGCTGTATGAGGTTCACCAGGCCGAGTGCTGGGTCCTGCACTTTGGTCACAACAACCCCACGCAGCGCTACAGGCTTGGGGCAGAATGTCTGGAGAGCTGTCTGGCAGAAAAGGATCTGGGGGTGCTGGTCTACAGCTGGTTTAACATGACCCAGCAGTGTGCCTCTCCTGGCTTGTATCAGGAACAGTGTAGCCAGCAGGACCAGGGAAGTGATTGTCCACCTGTACTCGGCACTGGTAGGGTCGCACCTCAAATACTGTGTTCAATTTTGGGTCCCTCACTACAATAAAGACATTGAGGCACAGAAGCATGTCCAAAGAAGGGCAACAAAAGTTGGTGAAGTGACTGGAGCCCAGACCTTATGAACAGTGGCTGAGGGAGCTGGTGTTATTTAGTCTGGAGGAGACTCATGGGAGACCTTATCCCTCTCTATAGCTACCTGAAGGTGGTTGTAGTGAGGTGGGGATCAATCTCTTCTCCAAAACAGCTACAGACAGAACAAGAGGAAATGGCCTCACTTTGCACCAGGGGAAGTTCAGGTTAGATATTACAAAGAATTTCTACATGGAAAGAGTGGTGAAGCATTGGAACAGGCAGTCCAGGGACGGGATGGAGCCACAGTTCCCTGGCAGTGTTCAAGAACTGTGTAGATGAGTCACTTAGGGACATGATTTAGCAGGTAATGTGTTGAAGGGTTTACAGTTAGACTTGATGATCTTGAAGGCCTTCTCCAACCATAATGATTTTATGATTTTATGATTTTATGATTCTATGATTCTATCAATTGCCTTTATGGTTGCATCTGCTGGGCTTTTTAGCAATTAAAGCAATTTGCACAGATACTATTACTTCCAGTAATTGTTACATGTTTTGGTACTGCCAAAGCTATAAGATGTGCTTCACATAAATGTCAAAATTGTGCAGTTTGGGTTTTAGTCTTAATTATTTTATGTTGATTTTACATTCATGTATGTAATATCAAGGATACGTGGTATTTTCTGAAGCAGTTATAGAAATCTGAATTCACCAAAACCAACCTCAGTAAACATGTACATACCATATAGAATATATAAATAGGACTATCTGTTACTAGTGTTTCTGCATCAGGAGGATACAGTGTTCCATTACCAAAGAGTTACCTCTGTAATTTTGATTACAGCTGTTTATTAATAGTAAATTTAGTATGTTAACTAATATGAATGACACATTCATTAAGAGATCATAACAAATTTTATCTATCTGTTACTATGTTGGAGAACTTGGAATAGTGACTTGTCAGCAACAGGGCTTGAAATCTACATAGACATGTAAATTGTACTCAACATTGTTGATGTTTTGGATGAGGGAGGACTTCCAGGCTGGAATCAAAATGTAATGGAAACCGCATGGTGTATGCTAGAAACAATGTTTAAAAATGTCCTGAGGAATGCTGTATGTATGTCCTGAGGGAAAATGTCCTGAGGAAAACAGCAACTCTATGGTAGTGATAAAAGCAGATAGAAAATGATGAACACACTTTCTTTTCCTCCTGTATTCATACTGGTCTATAGCGTAGTGCTGTCATTTACTTGGCTTACATTCTATCACCTTTGTATCTAGAGAAGGAAAAAACACATTTTGTGTAGTTGTATAAGCAAAACATTGCCGGCCTTGAAAACTATAGCTACGCGTTGTTGAGACTTCCAGTTTCCTTGCTTCTGCCAAATTTCTTTTGATTACAATAGCAACTGCTTGGAAAGCAGTGGCAGTATTGTACATTTGTAGCCTGCCTCCCTTTACTTCCAGTAAACTCTCATGAGCAAAGGTCCAAATCTTGAGAGAAAGGAAAGATTTTTGTTTTTTAGTTTAGTAGACATTGCTCAAGTATTCCTGTACTTACTGTAGTTGTAAATTAATTCTTTATTTCAGACTGAAGTAAAACTTGAAGTGTATTTGTGTATGTAGAACTTAACTCAATGCTAGAAATTCACTAAATTTCCTAGATGAAGCTTACTAGAAGAGACTACAAGCAATGCAGATCTAAAAGCGAAAAGATTTGATTTGTCAGTAAAGGATGAGAATTAAAGACTAAATGTAAAATGGAGGTAACTAACAGGAGTTCTACAGAAGCAGTACAACAATGACTTACAAAAAGAGGGATTTAAAGATTCCTTTAACTAATCTCTAGAGAATGACTTACAAACTAATATCTGGTATTGGTATGTGACAAAACCACCAATCTGGATATTGCCTAGAGTCCTTTATTTCTAGAGCCATAGGTCAGTTACTATTCTTTATCATAGGAAAAAAAAAAAATGCATTTGAAAGCCAAAACTAGAGTCACATGACAGAGCTCCAACAATGCCAAAATGGATGGCTTATCCTCCTCTAAATGAAAATATTGTACATCAGAAATGATAACCATATGACACCTTTACTATACCAAGTAATCAGCATCACACCCACCACCTGCCTCAGTGAACTTTGTGAAAGATGATACAGCTGGGCTTTTGTGGCCCAAGATGAAAGGAGCTAGTTTCCAAACTGCAGAACTCAGTCTGAGGAAAAATGTGCACATGCACACAAATGTGTATCAGACAATTGAGGACTCTCTTGATTCCTAACTAAGAGTGTATCACTAGTGCCAGTTTAAGAATAGCAAGTATAATATACATCTAGCATAAGATAAGTCAGCAACTTACTGTAAAAAATGTTATGTATGTAGTAAACTCCCACTACATTGTCGCCTCTGTTGGATTGCCCTTTAATCCTCACCCATAGGCCATTGACTTGCACTCCATCCTCGCCTGTGCTGAGCTCCACACATTCAAGCTACTTTCTCACATAAAGAGCAACTCTGCCACCTTGCCTTCCTAGCCTGTCCTTCCAGAAAAGCCTAAAGTCATCCATGGCCACATTCCAGTCATGAGAGCTGTCCCACCATGTTGCAGTAATTTGAATGAAATCATGACCCTGCAATCACACATGCATCTCCAGTTCCACTTGTTTATTCCCCATGCTGTGTGTGCATTTACATAGAGGCATTTGAGTTGGGCTGGGCTCCCAACATGTGCCTCATTCTAGCTGGGGCAGCTGCAACTTGATTATGTGGGCCTTCGGAAGTTAATTATGTTAGTGAAGTGTCACCTTCTGAACATCAATGTTCTTGATGATTCTTCTAAGCAGTGCATTTTTGAGGGGCTTTTAATATTTTTGAAATTCTTACCCTAAAAACATTTTGCAGGAGAAGCAGATGAGTAGTTAA
>JAVCKT010067697.1:16241-37749 GCA_032273925.1 Rhynchotus rufescens
TATTTTTATTTAAAATTAAAAAAAAAAAAAAAAAAAAAAAAAAAAAGATCCCTCCAGCTTTATTTAGCAATTTTGAATGAATGATGAACTTTGGAAATAATTTTCCCCTTTTCAGTTATGGATCCTGACTGTAGAATAAAAACAAAGGATTATCTAACAACAAAAAAAAAAAAGATAAATGTGAAGGACAGTGTGTTCCAAGAAGAATGCCTCTGTTGAAGGCAGTTTGATTACAGAGTTTTTTTTATTACAGATGGCTGCAAGCATAGCATATTAGAATCAAATATATTTGTTCTTGCAAGTAGCTTCTGGTTACTCCCAGTATTTTCAGGAAAAGTATGTGGGTCAGAGGTATTTTAGTGCAGAGCAGTATCATGAGGACAACTTGAAGGATGTGGTTATTGGAGGATCTGGTTATCCTACAACTTGAGTGTTCACTTGATTAAAGGGCATACTCACTCCTCTTGCTGTTTAAAGAATGTTCAGAAGATTTGTTTTGAAGAATCACAAGAAGTTTGGATTTCTCTACATTAATAATGTAAGTGACCTTTGAGAATTATTGTTTTGCTATGGATGAATTAAATGCAGCAAGAAATTTTGTGAGATTGTATATGGATAAAGGTGGGAGGAGGATGGATTTAATTACTTGATTTTAAGATGTAAGCTAATTATTCATAGATTTCTTAGTAGCTGCTATAATCAAGGTATAGAAACCTGTATCCCCAGGAAATTTTAATTTGTCCTCTTTTCTTGGAGCTTAAAAAACTTGAAGAGGCATGATGGTAGGCCATGCACTCTTGGTAAGTTTTCATTGTTCCAGCAAGCATCCAGTATATATGCTCATGCAAGAACTTAATTAGTGAATATATTTAATTTTGAATGTGTGTTTGCCTGTTTTTTCACTCCAAACAAAATTCTAGAGATTTTATCTGAAAAGCAAGTAAATTCCAGCTTCTGTAACAAAACACTAGCTGTTGCTCTTTGCTGCTGAAGTTCATTGAGAGTCCAACTGAGAGCTGGAGAGATTCTTAGATGAGTGAATCATAAGTAGAACAGACAAGAAATATTGCAGCAGCATAGATGTATGAAAACTGATATATATAACAGAGACATATCTTAGAGTTATATACTACATAAAGAGCTTTATATAGCCAGTGGGGTTCTAAATCTGATAATGCTTTACTAACTTTTCCTATCTCAAGCATTTTGTGCTGCAGTGTCTTTTGTATTGTCCGTCCTTTGTGTGAATGAAGAAAAAAGGACACAAATTTGAAAACCTTCATGAATATATATGTATATGATAAACTTTTCTTTCCTAAGTGTGGACAGCTGAAAGATTATTTTATTCTCTTTTTCTCTGATGGAAGTCTTTTCACACATGACCCATACAGGAAAACTTCACCTCATTATTGAATTGTGTAAAAAGAAACCAGTATTTGTCAAAAAAAAAAAAAAAAAAAAAAAAAAAAAGGAGGTGATATTATGATATTATGCTGTTTCAGCACCAACATAAAATGAATTGATTTCACAGAGAATTCATTCTGAGAATACAAAAGCCTCTAACTGCTTCTGTCTCGAGTAGCAGAACACTCACCAACATCTTTGCCTGATATTTTTCACAAAGGAAAAATATTAAGAGTTTCAATAGGCAACTAAAAGAGTTTATTGAATGCATTTCTTTCTTAACAAGAATCCAGACTTAGTGCAGGAAAGAAGACTTTGTCTAACTAGAGCAGGTCTTTGAAGTGGAGAAGTATAGCTGTTCTGTTTCTCACCATGATCAGCATCCTTTAGGTTAACAAACTACATTTTTTTTTTCAGACACTGAACTGGTAGGCAAGGTATCAGAAAAGGTAGAGCAAGTGCACTGGCCATTTTTACACTGTTTTTACACTGATCGGAAGACTGCTTTGCAAAAAGTACTTTATACACTAGTTTTCCTATTGCATCCCACTACATATAATTTAATACTGCTATATGCAGGCATATAACAGGCCTGGGACGGAAGCTGCTCATTCCAGTTGAAAAGTAGTGCTTTCCATCTCTGTCCTTTCTGCTGGGAACCAAATGGTACTGTGCTGGCACCACTTGCTGGTGGGCAGCTTGTTCTTTGACTGTCCTCTCAGACCTTGACCAAGGTCTCATCCCCATGATAAGGAGGAGTACATGGAGTATCCTGTCTGTCCCAATATCTCCATGGCTGCCTCTTGGATCAGTTATTTAAAAATCTTTTAGCGGTTCACCCCTACATGATAGTAACTGGGGTTTATGATGAAGTATGTACCAAATATGAGATGCAGGCTGCTTTGTGCACTTATACTGCCTTGATCATTATTTTGACAGATGTCTCTTAGGCTTCAAAATCTGTGATTATTTACACTAAGGTGGATCCAGAGTGACTTCACAAAGGTGCATTAGGTGTGCATTGCTGAAATCCATGGAAAAAAAAGTATATGAAAGGTTGAAATAAACTGCATTAGCAACAAATATCTGCATATATTTGGTTAGCTGGGCCATTGCATGAGTTGTTATTAGCTGTTTCTTCCTCTTCTTTGTAGAGCATGTAGTGCATAATAAGGTGCAGGGGGAAGACATGGCAAATATTCTTCGGGGATTTATGTAAATAAGTATTTGTATTTTCCTCAACAAGATCAAATTTCTAAGCAAAATGCTTGGAAAAAAAAAAAAGAAAGAAAGGAAAAATCTGGGGAAATGGTGCATAAAATGTACATGAATCAGGTCCTAACTGTAATCTAACGCTTGGGGAACAATTAAGGCATTGCAAAGTCTCAATGCATTTATCTGTCAGTTGTACTGGGACAAAGGGAATTAAAAAAAAAATAATAATGGAAATCTTAATTAAAAATACCTAATTAGGAAAATTTCAAGGAGTAGAAAGGCAAAAATACAGAGCTTCCTAGCACTAATAACAGTGCTTATAAAATGCCATAAACAATACTGAGAGCCAGGGAGGACCTCTGTTGGAATCCATCTCTAATCTCTTATACAGAAAGGAAGTGTGATTTAAAACTCACAATTACAGTTTTGCAAGGGAGATTTTACTAGAAGGTAAATGCCCTTGCTTATACAGTAATCAAACACAACATGCCTCTTTTAATTGCAGAAATTGAGAAGTGTGTGTATACAAAGTGTGTGCACATACATATTTCAAGAATCAAATAAGCAGCAAATTACAGTATTACCTTCCTCCTTAGAGTAAGAACATACCTCGGCTATAATCATAACCTAAAGAGTTCAGAACGGTTTTGTTTTTAACTTATCTGCACGATCCAGAAGAGGATTGAGGTCCTGAGGTCCTCACTGAGGACTACGAGTGAGGTCCTCACTGAGGACAGAATGTTTAGCGTGAGGTCTAGGAATATTGAAGGAGAGGTAGAACACCAACTGGAGGATATGAACTGAGTTGGCAGGAATTAAGCCAGACAAGCCATTTAGAGCAGCACTAAGCAAAAAGTTGAAGGAGGGGATATAAATACAGCTTCAAAAGCGAGGAAGCCCTTCAGGAAGGGGATGTTGGAGGGGCTGGGGAACAGCAAGAGTGTCCTGGGGGAAAGGGGCTGGTTGCAGCAGTGAACAAGGACTATATGGCACCAGGACAGTCATCATCCAGCCAGACCCAGCTGCTATGTGGTTAGCTGGACGAAAAACATGTCTATGCTTTGCTTTTATTTTTTTTTTATGGCTAAGATAAGTCGATAAAGCAAAAGGTTGCTGAGCTCATCCTAATTAATGCTGCAAAGCACGAACGCATTGTGTCTTTAGAAAGTGTACAGCCGAGAAGAATAGAATAAAATCCTGGTCTTGGTATAGTGTTTCCATTTTTAGCAAAATAAAAGCAATCTGAAAAAGAAAGAATGGGGGAAAAAAGCTATTAAAATGGTACTTGCATTGGCAGTCCTCTATTCATGCAGATAATACAGTTTCACTACAGTACTCCTTCCTTACTTCATGAACATCCAGAATTCCCAGCAGGAATAATTAATGTGCATGGGATGTATATCTTACCTTTGTAAACTGTTCTGGCTCTTTTTGGTTTTGGGGATTGGATTACAGAAGAAACATTTCATCAGTGCTAAGCCTCCATTTATTCCACTCAATTATAGGTACTTAAAATGAGGCATATATGTTAAGAACCTCCCTCCTCCCTCCTCAAATAATCACAGGCAAGCACACACCCTCCACAATTCACTGTTATCTGGCTGGGGCAGAGCTTATGAAAACAAACAGGCTCCCAACTTGCCAAAATCCAAAATGGATTTGTAAAAATGACTGTCAGGAAAAAGGGCTGAGCTCAACAGCATTCATCTACTATCTTATCTTATCTTATCTTATCTTATCTTATCTTATCTTATCTTATCTTAATCTTTTATTTCTGTATTCTGAGCCCCAGAAAATCTGCCCCGTTCAAGAGTGTTGCAGTTGGGCCCTTTCCTCCTCCAGTGGCCTGGCACAATGCTGAGTAAGCAGTTTAGCTGGTGTGTTGAGTTGGGAGGAGGCTCAGACTCATATGTCGAAATGGGCTTTCACTGTGATTTACTGCCACTTCCAGGCTACAGATGGTGTGAGCATATGGCACTGAATGTCTTTAAGTTAATTCACTGTGTCACCTAACCTCCACCGCTCCTGCTGGAAAAAGCTATCAAGCCTTTACCTGGCCAGATTTAAATGTGAAACACGTAAAAGACATTTCAGAAAACATATAAAATATCTTTCTGGATGAACTTGAAGCCTGGTAAGATCTTTTTAATAGTGTGTATAACTGAGAACAAAAGACCTTCCGATAAAGAACTGCTTTAGGAAAGAAAATTAATACTTTTCCTAGAAGAATTGGATAAATAGTTATCCTTACTAAGATGGTCTGTGGCTTGAAATCTTTATCACATCCAATAGTAATGAAATATGACATTTAAATCCTCAGCCATTTAAAATGGTAACTCTAAAAATGGAGCATTACTGATATCTTTGACAAGGAAAATGTATGGAGTAAAAAGAGATGTAGGAAATAGATAAGCTATTTATTTTTACTGACCCCAGTCAATCTTCTCCTTGTTTTGAAAATATTTTACTGGTCAACATGCCACAGGATATCTCATTCATTAGATCTGTCAGAAGCAGCAATCTTGGTAAATAAATAGGAAGGATTTGTCAAACCCTATGAAAGGTAGAAATGGTAATAAGGCTGCAGGAAAATGATGCAACAGTATCTAAAATTTGCCTTTTGCCTGTGTGTCAGAGATGTTACAGTCTATAACTGGCATGAAAATTAAAATTCAACCCACTTGAAATTCTCATTTTGATTTAATTAAATTCATACTTTCATTCAGCAGCAGTATATGAAAAAGGAATCATAAATTTCAGCCCATTTTTTACTGTATACCAGAGGGAGAAGTACCATTACACCATTACACTTTCAGAATGTTTCATGAAACAACATTGAAAAGTTAAACTCTGTTTTGTACTTTTCACTATAGTAACGCACCTTATATGTTCATTTATATCCATATAAAGTGTATGAGAAATGCCACAGCTATTCTATTTATAGCTGAATGGAGAAGTACACTTTACAAATATTTTGCACCTCGTTATGCTGAGGCATAGATTACTACAAGAATGCAAGGATGTGGAAAAACAGGCCCAGGAAATATGATTTTTCAGATCTAATTCTTCCTACATGTCTTTGGGCTTGATCAGGAATTTTTATATGGGCCATTTTTTATAGGATTAAGTCATCGGTATGTTCTTGTAAGTGAATATCTGTCAGACAATGACAGCTTTTTTTTTTCCCTAATCAATTAAGAAACAAAAGCCTTTCCTCTGAAAAGGCACAGTGCTGAAGCACAGTTACTGAATGTTTTTGAATCATTTTTAATTCTATGTTCTAGTTACAGCATAGCTTACCACCTCTTTTCTGATAAGTGAGTGGCAAAGTTACTCTAACTTCTTTTTTTCCTCTTCATGTTTAATAGAAGCTGTCACTGAGTTGTGAGCTCCAAATCCTGCTAATCTCAATCCAGAAGAATTTTACTCAATGTAAGCGCATCAGACAAATTCTGTGACTTCAGTAATTTGCCTTGCTTGAGTGAGGATTAACAATCTAGGAAATGTCTATACAAAATTCACTGAATACAAACAGTAAGCATATTTATTCATACTTTAAAAGGTAACACAAGGGGAAGGTGAAACAGCCCTCAGTAGTATGTCTGGAAAACTGTTTTTTTTTTTTTTTTCTTTTCACTTTACTTTGTTTCTTTACATACATATGTATTTGACCTGTTTTTGTATTTAAAAATACATCTGAACAACATGAGTACTTAAAAATACATCTGAACAACATGAGTACTATCATTTACATTATCACGTTTTGATTTGTAAAATAAGCCCACAGAACTGAAAATCTTGACATATTGTATTTTTATTAGAGATTTATCCCACTTCTAAGCCTTTCATAATAGAGCAGATCTGAATGAAAATGAGGAAAAATATAATTCTAGCCAGTTTTAAGAACAAAGATTTGTCTTTTTTTGTGATGAAAGATCTTCTCCAAACTGATAACATATGTTTTCAGTGTTGTAGCAATCTACTGCTACAGATATAACAAACTTGTAGTGAAAACCAAGATCTTTATCCCCTGAAGAATTATTTACCCTTTTACATTAGAAATATTTTAGAATCTTTAGAAATTATTGTATTAAATACTTTGGTGTTATCTGCATTACATAAAGTGATGCATGTATGCAAGAAGATGAAAGACAAAGACTTCAGGGAATTAGTATATACTGCAAGTTAGCCACATACTACAATGCAGTTTTTATAGGATATTAAAACTTCTCTACAAGATGAGATGCACAAGATAGAAGAAGAACGTACAGTTTGCAATCAGAAATTCAATGGAAAGAGAGTCATATTACAAGAATAGCTGGAAATGGGTTATTTCCTGAAAAGAATACTTAAGCTTTCAAAAAAAAAAAAAAGAAAAGAAAAAAGAAAAAAAGGGGAAAGAGATGTTTACTTAAAACAGCAAACTAACCAGTATTTAGATCTATTGCATGTGTGCATACTATGAGAAGGGAAAAGATAGACTGGTTTGATATCCTGGGTAACTTCCTTGCTCCCCATCCCTGACTTACACCTGAACTGTGTTGTGTCTTTAGTGTGCAAATCATGACTGACTCCCATCTGATTCTGTCTTCCATCTGAAAAATAGAAAGAATGCTAACTTCTTTTTAAAGCAAATGAAACACTACTTGCTTCAATATAGAAATGGAAACTAGATAATACTAGTATGATGTATTTTTTTTCTCTTTTTGTAGCTTGCCTTTACTTGCTAACAGTGTCCTGTCAAATATTCAAACATTTTAAAGTTTCTTTTGGATGTGCGAGAGGAGAGAGAGAGTTGTTATTCTGAGCATTCAGGAAATGCCTGGTTGATTTTAGAACAAATATCAACCAATGTATTTCAGTGTTGATTTGCTATTAATTAGTAAATTGTTTTTTGCTATTTGCTGTTAATTTGCTATTAATTAGCAAATGTTGGTTTGCTATTAACTCTCTTTGATTGCACTGGTGTTCCCCTGCTCCATCGCGAAATTATTACTGAAATTATAACTGAAAAAAGAGTCATATTTTCCTAGTTTGGGCTTACCTGTAACACTTGCCAGCTGATTTAACAGTGAGAGAAAACATATAGTTATTCACCTGTATAGACTTACTTTTACAAGCTGAAAATGAGTAAAAGCTTTTTAATTTACTTCAGGATTTGTCTCAATTAAGTTTGTGGATTTTTTTAGGAAATTATAAATAACTTTTAGTGCATCTATCTCCTAAAAAAGCTCTAACACAATAGTTCCTACCTTTCTTGCTACAGTTGTAATATTTCTCTTTTATGAAGTCAAAACCAAACATTTTATTTCAATGCCCACTGTCCGAAGTCCCAGCTCAAAGAATTTAAGAATTTGCCTTTTTTTTTTTTTTTTTACTTTTGATTTTGCAGCACATATACGAAGTGGCAATTACCACCCTATTTTTTTTTAAAGAAATAGTCAGTGCCATTGTCCAAAACAGCTCTAATCTGCAGAATACAGCAACACAATAAAGATATTTTACTATTTGCATTTCTTGTTAGTGCCTTTAAAAAGGCCATTAAGAATAACAGAACAAATGTTCCATACTTTGTGGAATCTATATTTGTCTGAATTAAAGTGAGATATACCATCACAATTTTGATTTTATAAAACAAAAGCATGTCTTGTTTGAATAATATTTTTTTCTCCACACTGTTAGCTTCTCCATGCTATGAGGTATTGTAAATGTTTATAAATGAAGGCTTTACAGCAAGGCAGAACTCTGGGTTGTTGTTTACTTTTGAAAAATATGTTTAGAGTACTACATTGTGCAAATATGTTCTTGGTAATTGCCTATTACATTGAAGTTGATGGGTCACCATTCATTTGTTGACTTTCATACATTACTAGTGTTTCCATATCTGTAGCTCAATACATGTCGTGCTGGCAGTGCTGGTACAGGTCACAGTCTTGGTAGTAACTCTGCAGGGCCTAAGGACTGAATCTTGTATGGATGCATCTTGATCTGTCCAAATCAATATGTATTTTTGTATAAATAATAGTAGTAACAGGTGGTTATTCTACATAGAATAAGATACTTATGATCTTAGCAGTTGATGGGATGGGATGATAACAGGGCCTGGGAAGTGGGGATGCTGGAGTGTAGAAGAGGGTTTGAGACAGTACAAAGGCGGCACTGGAGACACATGGTGACATTAGAGACCCCAGGACTATATATAACTCATGAGTGATCAGTTACTAATTGTGAAAGAAAAGCAGGCATGTGAACTGGGCAAAACACTTTTTAGGGACAACAAAGAATAGTATCTGGTGTCCAACAAGACATTCTGTATGTGATAAATTTAGTTGTCGTGGAACTACAGGCCCATGAAGAAAGAGCAAAGCATAAAGACAGATAGAAAATATACCCAATAGCCCAAAATGGATCCAAGAAAGAGGAAGCAGAAATCAACCTTTTGCCACCGCAGAGGACAAAGAAACCCCCACCATCACTATCATAATCCTCCCTTTGAAGAACTTGGGATTCTAATGGCTTGCTGTCGAGCTCTTCATGTCTCCACATTTAAATCAATTATTTTAGGACCCAGAAGAGGAACCATAAATCGTAACACTTAGGAACTAGATGGATATAAGGAATAGTCTGTATAACAGTTTAAACTGTATTATTATTCAGATATTTTGGCAAGTTGGTTATTGGAACGTATTTGCCTGTGTAGAAAAATTAATGAACTATTAGTTTCTGTATTCAGACTTTTCTAGGCATCTATTATACTGGAGCTGCATCTTGATGGATATAATGGAACAGAAACAGCAGCATTAAATGTATTAACAGGACATAGCAGAGTATTGTTATATTACATGGGGTTAACCCAGCTTAACATATCCTCTTTTTCATTAATTTCCTGGAATGTGCCAAGATACATCTGGTGAGCAGTGGTAAGCTATCTCTAGTCCTAATTTCCTTTTCCTGTAGGAATACAGATACCTCACAAACTATGAAGCTCAGTTTAGGAGGGATTACAGCAAGGGTAGTAATGCACTAACTGAAAGCATTACTGTTGAAGTCTACATACACAAACTTTAGTCATTCTATGGCAAAAACTAGAGGAGCCTAAATAAAATCTTTCAGTGAAATTGGATGAATATTCAGGGCTTATTCTGCTGAAAATTGCAGTAATATGAGCAAATCGTTATGATTTCAGAAAATCAGATCTGATGCTTTCTGATATACCTTTGGTAAAATTAGCCCTCAGTCATTTTTCATTTTTAAATTATGCAGTGAAGAATGTACCTGAAATAATAGACAGTGATATTATTAACTTGTGTAATATTTCAATATGATCAAAATTTTCATATGTATATATGGCAACATATCACAGAATCACAGAATGGGTAAGGTTGGAAGGGACTTCCAGAGATCATCTAGTCCAAACCCCCTGCTCCAGCAGGGACACCTAGAGCATGTGGCACAGGGTAGCGTCCAGGTGGATTTTGAAGATCTCCAAAGAAGGAGACTCCACAACCTCCTTAGGCAGCCTGTTCCAGGGCTCTGTCACCCTCACACTAAAGAAATTCTTCCTCATATGGAGATGGAACTTCCTGTGTTTCAGGATGTGTATTTCACACATGTCTATTCAGGATGTGTTTCAGGATATGTATACATCTATGGAAAAAAATGTTTAATGATTTTGTTCAATAAATCTATTGAATGATGTTATAATTATGAGAGTAATTAAAATTATTTTCTTTTACTTACTGGTAAGTTAATCTAGTTTCACCTCAAACTGTAATATATATGTAATATATATGTATATATGTGTAATATATATGTAATATATATATATGGTTTATATTATACATATGTAATTTCATCTTTTTTTTTCTCCATCACTATGATTCAATCAGATTATTCACCTATTTAATTTAACACCTGCAACTGAGGCCACGCTGTTAAACTCTAATAGCAAGTTAGCATTCTACCAAGTTCAGAGGCTTGTGTCAAAGGAAAGCTAGTTATCAGAGTTACGTCAGGGATGAAAAAAGATTCTGCTAAAGTATGGCTTATGTGGCTATAGAGACAATCTAGGATAGTTTGAATTTGATTTGCATAGGTATGCCAATAGGAAAGCAGATTCAAACTGTGGAAGTTTGTAGTGAAGACTATTACATAGACAAAATCAGTATTCAAAGAATGGCTTTTAATTCTATTTTGAATTTTCTTACACAACTTGAAAATTATCTACCAACAAAACCATCTTTTCCCTTAAGAACTGTTGCAAAAGCAACATTGGAGTCCCAGACTTCTCTTCTCAGGCCATTTACGTCTCTTTGGTTATGTAACTTCAGTTGCAAGGCAGCTCCCATTGCTCTGGAGAGCAAGAAAGATCCGCAGTGCCTGTAATGGCCTAATAGAGACTGTCATTTCACTCCTGACTGTTTAAGGAGTCTTGTTCACTAACAGGCCACATGCGTAGCTGCGGCACACAAGCTGTTGGCTCTCCGCTGTGCACTTGGCAGACTCCTGGGAGGTCCTGCAGAATCCATAGCACTGTATCCTAGAAAATTATTATATAGCCTGCTGCTACAGACTCTTCTAATATACCATAAGGTAATTTCTGTTAATGAATGTCAGGATTGTCGAGGCTCTGAGCATTTTACAGGCAACATGTTGAGAATTTCAACAATTGGCATGCATTTGTCTCACCTGTCAACTGACTGTTATTTTCTAACCTCTACCTGAGCCATAATTTTTCCTCCTGCCTAAATGCAAACCACAAGATTCATTTATTTAGGTGAATTGTTTATAGGGAGAACATTAAATTCAAGCCTACATACCATTCCATAGTATATGTGAATTTATCAAATTAGGATTCTTCAATAATTATTCTTGGGGTAAAATAGGAGTCCTTTGACTCTCTGACAGTATTGTAGTTATTTGCTAAAATTTGAGAGATGTTTTGTAATGAAAAATGCAGAAATAATTACCATTGTTCAGACCACTTCTCTACAGTGCAGTTGCAGATTGGTAATTGTCTTTTTCTGACAGTTCTCTGGTATACCATTACCATCTTGGTCTGTAGAAAGAAAACCTTCATCATAGAAGGATTTGTGAAATATTGAGTTTATAAGAGTGTTTTCCCTTAGAATTTTAGTCAAAATCTAATTCATTCTTCTGTGTCAACAGCTTTCACTCTGTGACCTTCAAGGGTTCGTGGACTTGCTCTTACGGTATATGAAAAGCAGTTTTAAAAATAAAATCTGTGTATATGAGGCTTGGAATTGCTGTACACAATCTGTACTTCACTGACTATTTTAAGACGTTATTTAAAAAAAGGATAAAAATTTTAAAGAACTAGCTTTCTTAAGAGGTGTGAAGATATGAGAAATATGTAGATTAAAAAATTATGAAGAGTTTTTCCCCTCAACAACTTGTCGAGATACATACGGTTGGACTTGATCATCTTGAAGGTCTTTCCTACTCATTATGATTCTATAATTCTATCCCTTTATAAGGGATAGTATAAGAACTACAATATAATTGCCAAATAATAAAAGCAGGAGTTATTTTCATTTTTATTCTAATAGATCTTAAAAGATTGACAAAGAAATAATTTTTAATAGACGTATAGTAGGAAATATTTCCCACTGTGAAGAAGCATTGAGTATTGGTTCAAGTTACTGTTTCCATTTTACTGTATACAGTCTATCAACATCTCAGAATTACAGGCATAAGTTCTATTTTTAAACTGAATGAAAGTAAGAAAATAATATTTCAGTCTTATAGAGGAGATCAAGCATGATTAAATGACTTGCCAAAAATTCCCATTAGAGAACAGAGAACTGATTTGAAATGTAAATGCTTTAAATGCTAACATTATAAAAAAATGCTGGGAGTGTCTTGCATGAGGTGAGGAACTGACAATCCTTAATATTTATGATGTTTGACTGCATTAAACACTACCTGGTGCGCTCACAATGGTGTTTTCTGATTTATATCAGAATATAAATATCAGAATATATTTTAGGATCTGTTCTGAGATCTAGGAAACATTTAATAGAAACATTAGCTCATATTCTTTATCACTCTTTTGGAGAAATGTATTATGAAGGTTCTTTACTGAGCTATTTAACTGTTTCAGAATAGTTTGCTGACATTTTTTACTTCATATTTGCAGAACCATGGCAGAAATGTGAAGTCTATGTGATGGAAAATTTAGTGATTTCTGAACTTACCTCTTTCTGTCTCTTGGAAAAGATAATACTGATTCAATGAAAGCATTTCACTTTAATAAACCTGTTTAGTTTTTGGTTTTTTAAATTCATATTTTCTATAAATGAGAAGCTCTTAAACTAAAACAATTTTAAAACAAAGTGCTATGAATTGAATATTGATAATCTAAACGAGTATGTTTTTCTGAATGAAATTTCTCAAAATCACTATATGCCTACTAAATATATTTTGATGAAGTAAATATTTTCTAAGAAAAAAAAGACAATCATTTGGAAAACATTTAACCAGCTCTGATTGCCTCTATGTACCTACTATGACACCAAGACAGTGAAGAGTGCTTTATGGCTTTTCATGGTATTCGTCATGGCTTGTGTAAGAGGAATTCTTAAAAGCTAAGGTAAAGATAAAGCTAGTGCTGTGGAGATATTGCCCAGTTAATATAATTATCATGTTTTCAGTGCTGTTCATTTCCACAGCTTCTGAGATTCAAATCAGCCTCTGTTCTTGCTGTCATGCGTATCACTAGTAGATGTAGTGTTCTAGTAGTTTTGTGTTCTTCACATTTATACTTTTTTCAGGAAGATTAAATTGCTAACCAAAAAGTCTGATGTGTATACCTGTACTGAATGTATACTATTCCTTGTGTGTGGTCAATTCATATATAGCCAATTTAGGTACCTTTAAAAGGCAGTATTGGGTTTTCAAGGCCAACCTGTATTTAGGTAGGTGCAGAAATGTTACTTTTTGGCCCACATCTAGACTCATCACATATTCTTCACTCTACTTCTCTGGGTCATCCCTTGGCATCAAGGATGATTTTAAATACCTTAGCTGTTCAAGGCATTTTTTTTTTCTTTTACTGACAATCACACTTTGGAGTTCTGAGTGACTAAAATCAGAATAGCAATTCTCACATAGGTAGTGGAGAGATTGTTAGTGAATTAAATGACTGACAATATGATCATCTGAATCTTATCTATTTTCTTTATTTAAAATAAACAAAGCTTAAAGTCTATTGAGCACTATCTTCTTCTTAATGCCAGCAGTAATCATCTTAGTTGCCTTTCTTGCAACCATACCTTGCATGGTTGCCTTGCAACCATGAGTGGGAGGGAATAAGTGCATGGAACAGTCTTTCTGAGATGTCATATGACCCTTGGAAAAGAAATGAGGATTCTTATAAGTTTCATATTTACTCAAATACAGGTTTCTAATTTCCTATTTTTTTTAATCTAAATAACAGTAAAGTAGCATACAGGGATGACAGATGATTGGACAGCAAACTAGTGCTTCAACCTGTGCTTCAGCCCAGAAGACAGTATCAGGCCAATAAAAAAAATTAAAGAAAAAGTAACTATCTATAGCATAAACCAACAATACTGCATCTAAATGAGAGAAAGTCAGTGCTTGTCAGAATAAAGTAACAACTTGATATTCCAGAGCTATCAAATTTTATTTCAGGTCTAGGAGTCAAGAAAAAAAGGTATTCAAAGAAATACATTGTTGTTATTCAAAACTTTTCAAAAGAAAGTAATTTCTTATTTTTGTATGAATCACAATGAGCAAAGTGGTAGATTGAATATTACAAATAATACTAGGGTTCATATGTTATTACATAACTACTTGTGCTAAACTACTTTGGTTAATGATATCATCTGGACTCTGAAATGATTGAGAACATAGTAATCCACTCTGCCTCATTCATTACCTTACAGATAATAAACATGTATTTGATTACATTTGATTACATTACAAGCAATATACTCCAGCTTACTGTATAAAAAAAGATAGAGGAAAGCCAAGAGGCTGAAAATAGCTGAAGCGTGAAAGGAAGTTCTGTTTACAAAAAACTATTTTATTTATAATTTTGGCATTTTCTGTCACAAGAAAGACAGAAAACTAACTTCCTGCCAATAAAATGAAAAGGAGGTTTAATATTTTAAAAAGCAAAATCATATAGAAACAGATAGCCTTCTTTACCATTTATTAACTTTTACCTTCTTCCAAGTACAGCAGAGAAAGGTATCACTTTCCCTGGAAAATTTTCTGCTACCTTGTGGCAAGTAGCAAACCTGCTGATACACAAGAACTGTGTTGGCTTTATCTTCACGGGTTTGGGTAGGTACAGTAGTTTGATATTCTCAGTTTGTTATGCAAATTATTAACAGATCTCCCACAAAAGAGGAGGGAGAAAATCCAGAGAGCTACACTTGGCTGTAGCTTGTTGATAAACAATTCCCTTAGTATTTACACATTCAAGACATCTGTCTCAGTCTGCATATTTCAACACGCCAATATTATGGTGCAATGTCAAAGGAAAAACAAAACAAAATGTGAGACTTTAGACAATAGAAAAAAACTTGAAAAGTGTTAGGAAACTGCTGGAATTCTTTCATTTGTGGCAATATTTAAAAAGGTGTTTAGTTATACTCTCCACACTTCTGCTGTTCTGTGTCTGGAACAAACAGCAATGATATTTTTGTTGTCTGATTTATTTCACACTCTACTACTGTTTAAGTATCATATTGCAAGTGTTCATAAGAATGTAAGAGGAATTTTTGAAGACATTCATAGAAATGTGAGTGCTATAACAGGTGGAATTAATGGTGGTAGTGCAGTTAGCAGAGGTTCTCAACAGGCATATATTCATTTCCCTCTGGGGAACTTTAAGGATTCCATGATTCTATAATACAAAGAATCACATAATGGTTGAGGTTGGAAGGGAGCTCTAGGGATCACCTAGTCCAACCCCCCCTGCTCAAGCAAGGACACCTACACCATACTGTACAGGGTCACATTCAGGCAGGATTTGCAGATCTCCAGAGAAGGAGAATCCCAAACCTCCCTGGGCAGCCTGTTCCAGGGCTTTGACATCCACACAGTAAAGAAGTTCTTCATCATATGGAGATGGAACTTTTGGTGTTTCAACTTGTACCCATTACTCCTTCCCTCCTATCTCTCATCACCACCAAGAATAATTTGGCCCCATCTTCCCTACATTCTCTTCTCAGGTCTGAGATTGATCAGATCTCCTCTGAGTCTTCTTTTTTCTAGGCTAATCAGGCCCAGCTCTCTTACTCTTTTCTCTGAAGATAGATGTTCCAGTCCCTTAATCATTTTTGTTGTCTTCCACTGGATCCTCTCTAGCAGATCCATATCCCTCTTGTACTGAGGAGCCCAGAACTTCACACAATACTCCAGGTGGGGCCGCACCACAGCTGAGTAGATGCAGAGGATCACCTCACTTGACCTGCTGGCAAAACTCCTGATTCAGGCCAGGATCCCACTGACCTTCAAAGAATCATAGAATGCTTAAGGTTGGAAGGAACCTCCAGAGGTCATTTAGTTCAAACCCCCTGCACACACAGGGTCACCTAGAGCACATGGCACAAGGCTGCATCCAAGTGGATTTTAAATATCTCCAAAGAAGGAGACTCCACAACCTTTCTGGGTAGCCTGTTGCAGGGCAATGTCACCCTCACTGTCAAGAAATGTTTTCTTAAGTTCCTGTGGAACTTTTGGTGCTTCAGTTTGTGGCTGTTTCTTCTAGTCATATCACTGGCCACTACTAAAAAGAGGCCAGCCCCCTCTTCCTCACTCCCTCCCTTGAGGTATTTATAAACACTGATCAGGTTCCCCCTCAGCCTTCTCTTCTTCAGGCTGAACATGCCCAGCTCTCTCAGCCTTTCCTCCTAAGGCAGATGTTGCAGGCCCCTGATCATCTTCATAGCCCTGCGCTGGACTCTCTCCAGCAGCTCAACATCCCTCTTGTACGGGGGAGTCCAGAACTGGACACAATACTCCAGATGAGGCCTCACCAGGGTTGTGTAAAGGGGGACGATCACCTCCCTCGACCTGCTGAAGACGCTCTTCTGAATGCACCCCAGGATCCCACTGGCCTTCTTGGCCACCAGGCCAAGGCCACCAGGGCACACTACTGCCTCATGGTTGTCTTGTCATCCACCACAATGCCCAGATCCCTCTCTGCGGGGCCGCTCTCCAGCAGGTCAGCCCCTAATCTGTACTGGTGTTCAGCGTTATTGCTCCCCAAGTGCACTTGCCCCTGCACTTGTCCTTGTTGAACTTCATGAGATTTCACACCACCCAGTTGTCCACTGCCTTCTTGGCCAAGAGGGCACACTGCGGCCTCATTGTGCACCAGGACTTCCAAATCCCTTGCCACAGATCTGCTTTCCAGCAGGTCAACCTCTAATCTGTACTGATACCTGGGATTATTCCTCCCCAGGTGCAGGACCCCGCACTTGTCCTTGTTGAACCTCATGAGGCTCTTCTCTGACCAACTCTCCAGCCTGTCTAGGTCTCTCTGAATAGCAGCACAGCCCTCTGGGCTCCACTCATCTTGGTATCTTCCGCAAACTTGCTCAGGGTGCACTCTGTGCCCTCATCCAAGTCATTGATGAACAGGTTGAAGAGTGGTGGGCCCAGTAGTGGCCCTGGGGGACACCACTGGCCAAAGGCCTCCCACTAGACTTGGCCCAATTTATCACCACCCTCTGAGCTCTGCCATTCAACTAGTTCCCAATCCACCTCACTGTCCATTCATCTAACTCACACTTCTGGATCTTTCCTATGAGGATGTTATGGAAGGCTGTGTTGAAAGCATTGCTGCAGTAAAAGTAAACAACATCCAGAGCTCTCCACTCATCCATTGTCATCCTATTGTAAAAGGCTATATCAGGTTGATCAAACATGAATGCATGGTGACTTCTCCTGATCACCACCTTCTTCTTCACATGCCTAAAGATGCTTTTTAGGATGAGCTGCTCCATCACCTTTCCAGGGACGGAGTTGAGGCTGACCAGCCTGTAGTTTCCTGTCTCTTCCCTATTGCCTGTTTTGAAGACCAGAGTGACATTTGTTTCTTCCAGTCTTCCACCTCCACCCTGCTCTCCATGACCTCTCGAAGATTATGGAGGGCAGCTGAGCAGTAACCCCTGCCAGTTCCCTCAGCACTCTTGGGTTCATCGCATCCAGACCCATAGGTTTATTGTTGTCAGTTTTGCCTAAATCCCTAACCCAATCCTCCTCGACCAATGCAAGGTCATCCTCTTTTTCGGTTCTCTCTCTTTTACCTGAGCTCTTGTAGTTGATGGGCACAAGCCTTAGCAGTAAAGACAGACGCAAAGAAGGCATTTAGTAACTCTGCCTTCTCTGCATCCTCTGTCACTAAGGCACTTCCCCATCCTCTGTCACTAAGGCACTTCCCCATTCAGCAACGGACTAACATTTTCCCTAGTCTTCCTCTTGCTCCTGATATTTTTGTAGAAGCCCTTCCTATTTTCCCTGACGTCTCTTGATAACTCTGATTCCAGGAGGGCTTTGGCCTTCCCTCGTTGCGTATCTGCATTCTCTGACAATGTTCCTATATTATTCTCATGTGGGGTGATACATGTCTATGTATTCAGGCATGTGAATTTTTGGTGGGGGACAGATATTGCCATGATTAGGTATGGACTCCTGGAACTGTAGAAGGGAATGGATGCCTGTTGGATTCTATACCTACTGACAGGGATCCATATCAATTGATGCTTCTCGATATAGATTCCTGTCAATAGACATTGATCACAACAGCTGTCAAGAGGCAGGTACAGCTGCTGCTGACTGGTACCAAAGATTAGTATCATTGATCACTATCTGCCTGGAGGAGCCTAAAGGAGTATTTCTTCTCATATATATCACTAGGGAGAGACATATTTTTAATATGTATCATTTGTATATGTATTTATTGCATTTAGCATTGTAGTATCTAAATATTGTTTAAGGATTGAAAATACAAGTTATGCCTAGTCCTGGAGTATTTTATCCATGCAGAGTAGCGTTTAGCATCTCAGCAAGATAAAACTCCTCCTAAAATGGAGGAGTTTTACAAGTTCATATAGTCATCCTCACATCAAAACTAGAATCCTTGAAATGGATTTGACAAGTATTAGGAACTTGTGCAGTTGTAGAGTGCAGGTGTAATGTACTTGCTTGTATCTTCTTCTAATAATAAGAATAGTCATAAATTCAAAATAGATTTTTTCTTTGTTGCTTACAAATGCTTTTGACTGAAAAATAAACTACTAGGTAAAATACATTCTACTGTAAACTAGAAGTGTTTTATTATAGTTACAAGAAAAAAACCCCATGCGTTACAAACCTCACCAATATAAACAACTTTAGATTATTTTATGCAAATTCCTTTTTTTATGAGTTTTACATGAGAGATATCCAGAGCTATTTATGAACTGTACATACATTCTTGTTTAGACTCAGTCAGAGAGAGCTCTTAGTAGTTGAATACAGTTGTTTTAATGTGCTTGTTCTTTTTTAATACTCAGAGGAGACTGAAGGGAGCTTAAGAGAGAAGCTCATCTTCTTCTAAAAATGAGTAGTCTTACCTCACACATTTCTCATGTCTTTCTTGTATTTCACTGCAGACATCTGTGTTTTCATCTAGCTCCTTGTCTCTCTGGTATTGTCATTTGGTATCTCCGGTGACTGGGGATGTACATGGAGCTGTGCTGCAGACCACCCCATATTGTTACGTATCACACAATGTCATGTAGGCATGACAGGAAGAGATCTGATAGCACTGGACCCTGAAGGAACTTGTTTATCACTGAGATTATGTCATTAGGGTTCAAAAATTGCCCATCATTAATTTTTGGGACTACTTTAAAAGGAATGATTTATGGCAAGCTCAGAGTTAGACAGGACATATTATGTATGTTATTTCAGCAATATCATACGATGGATATTTGGGGGTTTTCTTGCTCCAAGGTCACTCTGGTAGCAAGTCTGTTTTGGCTGATTAACAGAGTTCAGCTAACAAATCATAACAGGACCACAATCAGAATACTAACCAGAAAGAACAAAGAATTTCTCTAGAAACAATCTATTGTTGAGTTTAAGAGTTACATGGGTGAGAGCAGGATGATCTATTACAGTTTTCCACATTCCTTAAAAGAGTGAGTGAAACAGAATCACAGAATCACAGAATCACAGAATGGTTAAGGTTGGAAGGGACCTCTGGCAATCATCTAGTCCAACCTTCCTGCTCAAGCCGGAACACCTAGAGCATGTGGCACAGAATGGCATCCAGGTGGGTTTTGAAGACCTCCAGAGAAGGACACTCTGCAGCCTCCCTGGAAACCATGTAGGCACTTGAGTTGAATTTGTTAAAGCAAATCTACCCACTATATGTACCCATGTTCATGTGTAGAACAATCTCCTAGGGCATGAAAGCATGAACTCCGTTACTTTCAGATGAAACCACAGCAGCAGTGTGTCTGCTATCTTCCAGCTATTACTAGATATGCAGCCCACAACGCCAGAATAGGGTTAGGTTAAAATAAAACCTTTTGAAATACAAATAATAATGAAACTCTTGATCCTCAGATCTACTTCTTTTGAGCAGCATTACTTATGAATATAAGCATAGCCAGTGACTTTTTCTGTGTGGGGGTTAGTGCACAGTCTATTTCTGTGTATGCTCAGTATGTGTGTTTAACAACTGGCAGAACTGGCTGCTGTAGGTAATTGAAAATCCGACAGAACTGCATGGACACTTCAATAACCTTTTCCTAGGACTTAGAGTAATATTCTTTTAATGGGTCTGGTAGCACTAGTAGTGAGCGATGCAAGGATTTCTCTGAACTCCCAGGAAGCCACTTGTGACAGTCCCCAAGACTGCACATTGCTTTGCAAGAAGCTTTTTCCCAAAGGATTCTTTTTTACAAATTTACCTGCAATTCAACAACTTTCCATGCATGTCTGTCTGTGTTATATTATCCTCTGCATAGGGTCCCTTCAGAGTTCTTAAGAAAATCTCTCCCTTTCCATCATATAAGACTCGACGGAGGGCTGGCTCTTAGACAGCTTCTCAACTTATACTGCATTCCTGACACCCATGTGTTAACTAGTGCTCACTACGCCTGTGCTTCAGTGCAGCATGAGCGTCAACTAGGAGAGATACAACAGTTATGTAAGAGACAGTTTTTCACTGTCGGTCTCGACATTGTTGCCTTGTTGCTGCACCATTTGCCTTGCAAGACCAGGACATCAAGAACCAAACAATGGCATTCTTGGTTGCTGTGCTTATCTCAGCACTGTTGCCCCACCATTCACACTTGACTGCCACACTTCTTGACTGTGGCATCTTGTCTCCAGGCAGACTGTGCTATCATCTTGAGGATCTATGACTTTTTGGGTTAACAATGCCCAGCAGTGCCTGCCAATCTGCATGGGCACTCAAGCTGGGGGAAGAGGAGCAGCAGAGCATATGACATGTAAAACACATACAACACATACCAGAAATCTTCAGATGGGCGGACTCTTCAAGAACTGGGACAATAAAAGGACTATGATTTTCTCCATGGAGAGAGGCCTCCTTCCTCCTCACCTGCACTGAGCAACTTCTTCACCTGCGCACTGAGTGAACAGCTTCTTCTTTGTCTTCTTCTGAGCTCTCTCTTGAGGTCATCACCTGCACCGAGAGTGGCCTCTTCTCCTTCAAGAGACCATCATCCATACCAATGTGGAACTGATGAAACACAGCTGGACTGCTGGTGGTGGTAACTATAATCTTGCTGCATCTCTCTCTCTCTCCCACTCACTTGCTTATCTTTCTTTTTTTTTTTTTTTTTCCCGTTTTCTTTTCTTCTCTTTCTTT
>JAVCKT010067698.1:0-15638 GCA_032273925.1 Rhynchotus rufescens
AGAGCCTTGGAAAAAGGGAAAAAAAAATATATCATCCCCATATTTCTCCTTCAGATGAGCACTGGAATTATTAAATAGCACACACAAATTTGGATGACAGTCATCCAAATACAGTTGGTATTCTACTTAAATATTCTAGATATACATAAAAACATAGGCAGTAATAATGAAAGAAAAGAAGAACTAGCACGCCAGGAGAAAGAGCTGGAGTGTTAACAGTAAGACTTCTGTAATCAACAAAAGTTAAGGGTTTTTTTCTCTCATAGGAAAAAGAATCCCATTTTATTTCTGTGCCTGTTTTTCATTAGAAATACTGGTGAGGTGTTGCTTGCCTTTATCTTTCCAAGAAACTGCTGAGAAATCAGTAAAAACTATTTTAATTTCAAACACATTAACAGAGCATAGAACGCAGATGCACACGAGTCAGCCTCCGGTTGCACTGAATATTATTATTCAAGTTAAGTGCTACACACAAAAATGTTCTCGATTTAAAACGAAAATAAAACAGTCCTCCTGAACTTAAAATCGACTGAAATACAGTCTATAAGTCTAAATAGAACCTATATAAATAAGCATTTCTCTCCTTCCCCGTCCCTCCCCCCAAAATATCAGAGCTCTGCATCTTTCAGAGGTGTGAAACGAATCCTTCCTCACACCCTTTTCCAGGTTTCCTCCTATCCCACATCCCCTTCCCGATCCTAGCAGTAAAAGTTTTAAGTGCCCAGCTAATATTCTCAAGCTATTTTAACTATTGGGAAACCATCACAGGACTATTTCCATTTTAAGGAAATAAACCCCCTACAACGGGGTTTTCTGTTCTCCTACGACAGATACACACTTGCACCTTTCCCTTATATCGTAATAAAATCCAGCAACAGAAACATTCATTCATACACTTAAAACTATTTCATATTTTATAAAGCTAGCTAATTTTCATCTTTTTCACTTCATTTTATACTTCCTATGAACAAAGAATGTCTTTGTCCATGCAAACTAGATGTAAGAAAGTACAGAACGTGTCTCATTATAGATACCTGTAAAAAGAACTACACATTTTGATTTGCTTTTCTGGCTTTCTAGTAGTAATTTTTTTTTGTTCAGTGTGTTAGCTCATTCATCTTTTGTAGGACCAGCTTCACACACACAAGGCAGACAAAAGTTTCATGCTTTCCAAGGATTTAATGGTCAAGCTGGAAGAAAATGCTGTTCGCAATACTAAAATGGGAGAGAGGTAAGAGAGCACTAAAAAAAAGTCTAGATATCTAGAATGCAGAAGAATACAGTACTTGAAGCATCACGTTGAATCAAAACAGATCAGGTTAACCTTGTGCAGATTTTTAAATGCAGAAAATAGTATTATTTTCCAACCACAAACCCCACCAATAGTTGACACATTGCAGAAGCATTTCTTGATATTCCAACACTGATGTACACCCAGGCAGAAAAGTTAATGTTTATTGTAGTAAGAACCTTGTTTTCCTAAAAGCTCTTCAAGCCAGTCCTGGTACAGTCACATGATGCTCTGTCATCTGGTTGTTACGGACAGTTACTCATCCACTGATTCAGCTTTCCTGAGGAATTCTGAGTTGATCCACATGCCTCCAAGCAAGGGCCATGTTCCCAAGCCTCAAGGTTTCTGGCTCTCTAAGGATCCTACAGGACTGTCAGAAACCCCCTCCCGCTCAGCTCGCCTCGTGTCCAGAAATGTCCACAGATTCCAAGCAGATAGGGGAAAAAAAAAAAATGCTCCTTCTAACTAAAACTTAAGAAACCCAAAAACAGATCCTGGAAAAAAATGGTAATCCTAGAATACCTAAAGCACTAAATCTGAATAGGTGGGATGAAATATTTGAACTTTCAAAAATGCAGGATCCTCAATCTCATTTTTTAATTTGTGTCCTCCCATTCAGCTTTTCCTCTCTCTTCACAAAAAAAAGGCAAATAAGCTATAAAGCTTATTTGTAGCTTTGCAACTACAATCTGAGAAGGAGCTGGAAATAATAATGAAAAGGCTCTAATGCGGCTTCTTCTTATTACAGCACAATCAAAAAGGGTTAGCAGGAAAGGGGTGACTGCGTTTCAATATATCTACAACCATCTCAAAGATCTTAATATTGTTCAGAATTCTTATATATTCTCATATGGACAATGACACTCAGCTCAAAAGTTTTGACCTTCTGAGACTACCTGCGAGGCTGATGTACACACCACTTGCTCCACAGAATGCAGCACCAGATTCCAACAACATAAACTCCCATGACAGTTCTTCAAAAAATTATTTAAAAAGATCTGCAGACCATATTGGCAAGAACTCACTCATTTCCATCTTATTTTCCCCTCACATTCCATTCCAGTTAGATTTTGCTGTTCTGGTAATTACCCTGATCTATAAAAGAGGTATCACAACAGTAAACACATCTATTGTTACCAAGCTGGAATTCCTGGCACGTACCTTTGAGACAAGCAGCTTCATGATACCTGCGAGAGTGTAGCACTTTCTGGAGTTGTTTATAAATGCTGTATTTTTTTTCTTTAAGTGGGAATCACCTATGGCTGGGATGCAAAGCAGAGAGCATTTATACCCAAAGTTGCCACTCTAGTGGCAGGCTACATACTGGATGACAGGAGCTGGAGCTACTTTATGAGGAACTTGTACTCTCCGTAATTTTTAAGAATGGGGGATGAGTCATGCAAGTAACAGAGGTAGAATCAAAAGTAGCAATCCAGCCCCCAAAAAAAACACTTAAAATTCTCTCTCTTCCTCCTCTAGGAGGACAACCAAGTGTCCCTAGTGTTAGGTAGCCTAACACAAAGCAGGGAATCCGAAAGCAGAGGTATCACACTACTAGTGGTCTGTGTGACTGCACTGGAAGACAGGGAGTACCAGCTCCTGCAAGAGCTTTCACGCTGATAGCACCTATCATGAACATCTTTCATGATACCTAAGCAATTTAAGATGGGAGACTTGTGGTTTAGAGCACAACTATAAAACTACATGGAGGGAAGCTCACACAAATAAGTATTCTGAGTTACTTGCTCCCACAGCTTGATGAGATTTTCCCTTTCTTGAAGGTGGTCCCATTTCTGCAGATGCTAACAGAGGTCGGCCTGCAGGGCTTGCTGTGCTGCAAGGAGCAGACTCCAGCCACTCTCTGCTTACTATTATTTCTAAGCAAATCTGGATTGCTCTGCATCTCCCTGGAGGTTGTCCCATCCCATATCTTTTCCTGCATTTGGACAGAAGTAAATATATACATGTTTAGTTTCTGAATTTCCCCCCTTTTCCTCATCCAACGACAGGGAGGCCCAGCAGTTGTGGGGCTGGCTACCCCTTCACTCCTCTAACCCTCAGGCTTGAATCCAGCCCAAGAAAGAGACAGCGCGACAAGTTCCTGCTCTTCTCCTTTCTTCAAACACTAGGTTGCAAAGAAAGTGCCTGAATAGACAGTGGAAGCCCAACAAAACCTGGCTCTGAAAGGCAGACAGACAAGTGTTGTGAAGGTCTTCCAAATCCGCCTGGATGCCGCCCTGTGCCACATGCTGTAGGTGTGCCTGCTTGAGCAGGAAGGTTGGACTAGCTGATCTCTAGAGGTCCCTTCCAACCTTGAATATTCTATGATTCTGTGATTCTGTTCTTTGAGTTGATTTTAAATTATTCTCTGCACTTATGATGCAAATATAGATTTATGTCATGTCTGAAGTTTTATGCTGATTAGCTTGGGGTGACTTTGTCTTTTTTTGATCCTTCCTAAAGATCTTGGTCCTCCAGGGCCTCACAGCCCCTGGTCCCCCTGTGGGACTTCAACCACCCTGATATTTGCTGGGATAACCACACAGCAAGGAACAGACAGTCCAGGATGTTCCTGCAGACCCACCTCCTATAGGGAAGAACAGGTCAAGCTCTTCTCAGTGGTGGTCAGTGATAGGACAAGGGGCAATGGATATAAGTTGAAACACAGGAAGTTCCATCTCCATATGAGGAAAAACTTCTTTACTGTGAGGATGACAGAGCCCTGGAACAGGCTGCCCAGGGAGGCCTTGGAGTCTCCTTCTGTAGAAGTCTTCAAAACTCGCCTGGACGCCACCCTGTGGCACATAATCTAAGTGTCCTTGCTGAAACAGAGAGTTGGATTAGATAATATATAGAGGATCCATCAAAACATAACCATCCTGTGATTCGGTGATTCTGTGATTTAATTTACCCTCAGTGATACTTCTGTGTTTACTCTCAGTCCTGCTCTTGATGTTTATCCTCAGTTCTACTCACCCAGTTTACCCTCAGTAGTACTGACATGTTTACCCTTAGTCCTACTGTCAATGTTTACCCTCAGTGGTACTTCTGTGTTTACTCTCGGTACTACTCCCACTCTTTATCCTAAGTACTACTCCTGATCTTAACACTCAGTTTTAATTCTGTGTTTACACTTAGTGGTAATTTCGTGTTTCCACTCAGTCCTTCTCCTGATGTTTACCTTCAGTCCTAACTTCAGTACCACTGAGGGTAAATATCACAAGTAGAAATGAGGGAGAATATCAAGGGTAGAAATGAGGTTATACATTAAGGGTAGGACAGAGAGTAAACTCAAGAATACCACTGAGGATAAACATTGGGATTAGGACTGAGGCTAAACATCAGGAGTATGCCTGACAGTAAACATCAAGAGTAGGACTGAAAGTAAACAAAGAAGTACAACTGAGGGTAAATGTCAGGAGTAGCACTGAGTCTAAACATCAGGAGTATGCCTGGCGGTAAACACTGGGAGTGGGACTGAAGGTAAACATAGAAGTACCACTGATGGTAAACATCGGGATTAGTACTGAGGGTAAACCTCTGGAGTAGGAGTGATGGCAAACATGGTAGTACTATTGCAAGTATACATCAGGAGTAGGACTGAGGATAAACATCTGCAGTAAGACTGAGTGTAAACAATAAAGTACTTCTAAGGGTAGACATCGAGAGCAGGACTGAGGCTAAACGTGGAAGTACCACTGAGTGTAAACGTCTGGATTAGGACTAAGGGTAAATACAAAAATATCTCCAAGGGTAAACTTCATAGTAGTACTGAGAGTGAACATCCGGAGTAGAAATGAGGGTAATCATCATGTAAGAAACTGTTGTGGACTTCGTTGTTTTAAACATTTTTGCTATAAATTTTATGAAGTCCTGGCCAAAGCATCCTATCTCTTCATAGACTATGATATCATCTCCAATTGTTTATCTCCATGCACTTTATGAATTCTAGACCTTTGAATCCTGTCTGTGGGAAGACTGGGATAGCAGCTCAAGGTATATTATCTCTACACCATTTACCACTTCCTGGATCATTTCAAGGTCCTACAAATGTTCAGCAGTGCCTACCAAGAGGTGCTGGCAGGTGAGTGGTAGGGAAGAGGAGAACCAAAGCAAAAAAAAATCAAGAAAATGGGAGGACTCTTCAAGAAGTGGAAGAAGAAAAGGACTACGTGATTTCTCACTTGCGGAGAGATAAGGTTCTTTTTCTTCTCCCGAACTCTCTTTGAATAAATAATGACCTGAGCAAAGGCAGAGATGACAAAATGTAGCTGGACTGGTGGTGGTAACTAATTTTGCTGCATCTCTCCCACTTTCTTGCTTATCTTTCTTCATTTTGTTTTCCTTTTCTTTGTCTTATCTCTGTCCCATGACCTTTATGAGAATAGAGCTTATAAGGTTGCATGGCATTTGACTTCAATTGTGTATTAATCTTGCTCTTGGGATTGTATCAAAACTTCCCGTGACAGTGGAATATGACAAACTGGGAGTAGGACTGAAGTTAAACAAGGAAGTTACATGGAGGATAAATATCAGGAGTAGCACTGATGCTAAGCATTGAGAGTAGGCCTGACGGTAAACATCGAGAGTAGGAATAAGGGTAAACACTGAAGTACCACTGAGGGTAAAAATCAGGAAAAGGACTGAGGGTAAAAATTGGTAGTAGGACCGAGTGTATACAACATGAATAGAACTGAGGGTAAAAAAGAAAGTACCACTAAGGATGATTGCTAGGAGTAGGACTGAGGGTAAATATTGAAGTACCACTTGGAGTAGGAGTAAGGGTAAAGGCTGAAGTACCTCTGAGGGTAAATATTGGAAGTGGGAGTGTTCTGGATGGGTTCAGGGTCCGGCAATTGAAAGCACACACACTGAGAGCAAAATCAACCCCTTAGTTTATTTAGGACAATTCACACTAACATCACACTAAAGCAAGAGGACTACTTAGCAACTACCTGCGAAACGAGGCGCCTAGGTAGCAACTACTTCCAAGACGATACTTGCCAGCAGGACAGCGAGACCAATCATTCCCCCGCCATGGACAAGAGGTGGCTGACAGGCTCCAAGCTTGCAGGCGTCCCCGCGGAGACAGCCACTCAAGAAAGTTTATTTGAACTTCTGTGTATCTTAGCAAGAAAACATCAGCTCAGCTCTCAATGAGTTTCAAAAAGGCAAACAAGATATTAGGAACTATTAAGAAACACATAGGGAGTAAAACTCAGAATGTCAGTATGTTCCTTCTCAAATCCATGGTGAATCACATCTTGAGGGCCATTTGGAGCTCAGGTTCCCTTTCTCACATCTCAGTAAACAGACAGAGAAGAGAGGCAGGAAACTCTCCGAAGTTAAATTTCAAAACCATTGCCATGGGATGATGTGAAACCCAGAAGTTCATGTGTCCAAAAAGGAAACTGTTGAAATCATAGAGGACCAAGTTTCAGGAATTATTAAAGGCAAAAATGAATAAACAATTTCTAGTTGCCAGATTGTCAGAACTCGATGTATCTGGGGAAGTAATACTGTACTGTGTCTCAAATTACTCTGTTGCACATTGTCAGAGACAAACTACTGATCAGAAAGGACGCTAAGTTTGTATATGTTTGGCCATTTTTATGCTGTTAAAGAAAGCAGGAAAAGATATACTAGATCCAGTAGGGAACCTTTTGCATGACAATATGGAAAAAAATAGCATAATTAGGCTTTTTTTGCATAATAATAGCATAATAGCTATTTAGCGTATAGCTAAATTTGCTCAAGTGTATTTATAACTTGATTATTACCATCCAAATGAAGAAAAGTCACCCAAGTGTGGAGATAAAAACGTGAAGCATGACCAGATTTTAGAAAGATAAACACAAATTCTCTTAAACAATGTTATTGTTGAAGTATAGGTTAGAGTCCTTCTTCTAGCCCTAAGCAGTAATATATGAGTGAGAGTCTTCTTCAAGCATGCATTTAAGTATTCCTTTAGTATTCCTAAATGCATTTACAATCCAGTGAAGAAGAACAACACAACAAAGAATATCACAACTTTTCTACAGAGGACAGTTGTGATATTATCATGTATTTTACTTCTTGCAATCTCCTGGAATTTATTACTGCTGTGGAGTTTAGGATGCAAAATAGAAATACTCCTGTCTCCAGACTCACTCTTGGGACTTCATAGTAGTCAGCCTGAGTATAAAGCTGAATCACATTGACCATATCTGATGACAGATATGTAACAATGGTAGTCCACTTCAGTCTAAGTAATATGAATGTTTTTGAATACATTCCAATAAGTAGTATATATCTAATCAGAAATGCAGTGTGGATTGGAAGTGAAGCAGACATTTATATATTCACAGTTCATTAAGTGTCTGAATGAAATTCAGGTGTGTGGATTCATTTATGAAAGAAGAAAGAAATAGAAGGGATACAAATGTTTTTTCCTTGCATAAGATAACTGATCATGGATTCAAGAGATTGTGTCTTTGTTTTGCTTCAGAACAAAGTGAAAAAGAAATTTTGTTTTAATCACAGAATTCATAAACAACAATTCTACTACAGTCTATTGAAACAGCATAGGAAATATGGGTATATATTTACCAGATTTGCCTGCAATGAACACAGTGACATATGGACTGGCGTACTTTTCTCTTGTATTACAGAGAGTTTAATTAGAAAGAATAGGGGGAAATATTGTCAAGAAAATTTGCAGGAACTTGGAGCAATGCTTTGACTCCATTCTTACAATTCACCTATTTAGAAAGCTGTCAGAGCATTTGTATCTCACGCAATTAGCCCATGGTGTTTACTACTGAAATGGATCAGTAGGGGACTGAGCAATTCCCACTCAAATCTAGAGTAGTAGACTTCATACTCTTGTTTTCCTATAGACTGCGTATCAAGATCTGCTTTACAGATAAGGCAGGAGGAATACTGCCATTCATTCTAACCTTCATGCAATTCTGCAAGTCTTCTGAAACACACTAATGATTAGTGCAGGACTAAATAGTGTTTTTAAGATATCCATATTTAAAAAAAAAGAGAAACGAGAGGCAGAGATATTGTTGTATACATCTGGACTTCAAGCTGGATTTAAGATCTTTGTTAAAGATTCTCTGTGTTACCTTAGTAATTGCCAATTGCCTGCTATTACCATATAATAGTATATGATCTTCCCTCCAGCTATCTCAAATTACCTCATATTTCCCATGTTACAGATGACATAACATAAATTCACAACCTTTCTTACTCTGTTTATAAATCTGTACTCCAGTATGTCACTTTATTTCCTCCAAAATTCTATTGAGCTGCCAATTATCTCTGCAGGGTTCTGCATTTCTACTAGCAGACATAAAGGGCTGCGAAGGCCTGTGGCGACTAAGACACTAGGAGTGCTAACTCATGCTTATGGAGCTTCCAGTTAGGCTTTTAGGCAATGTATTTCTTTCCAAATAAGGTCTAGCTTTGTAAGTAATCTGAGAGTATATGTGTATTATCAAATCAAGCCCTGCTCAAACGACAGCCACAGACAAGACTGAAGATTGACTGGCACTAGTCTCTTATAGTCAGCAGCTAAAGGCACATATTTAGGTAATATATTAGGGCTTACTTTGTAAGAACTCTTCTATTTGAAGCAATTATCCAGATGTGCTATGTTTCAGTCACCAGGAAAATGAATACTCTGTGACGAATCTTGCCAATTTGTTGATGACTCTTGATTTTGCTTTCATCTTACATGATCAGGTAAAGGCAGACATACTTTGCCTGCATAACATCCACTCTATGGGGAAACCTTCAATTCGCTTGAGCTGTTTCAACGATCCATATACTGTAAATGGATTTTCATCCTAGAGCACTGCTCCTGCAGCTGACCGGATCATGCTACCAAGGTAGTGCCAGAATCTGTGCTCCAGGCAAGGATGCAAAGCAGAGAGAAGGCTTCAGGAAGTAGGCAGTGTATCTTACAGGGTAGAATTGAAGTTTGGACTTGGGATATGTGAGTTTGTTAGAGATGGGAAATATTCAAGGCCCAAGGTAATGAGCTGGCTTGAGAAGGATAAGTGCACAGCAGAAGTGATATGAAGTGACATGAAATAATACTCGTAAGCATGAATCTTAATAGCCTACACAAATATTGGAAAGGTTTTTTTCTTATCTTCAAACTGAAATTAAATTTCTAAGATTTGCTTACAGTGAATAGGACAAGGACAGGGAGACACTGGTGTAATTTCCTTTAACAACTAGCCAGAGGAAAGGGGATTTTCATCCTTCCTGTGATAGAGGCATGGGATACGACAATTTCTACATATTTTTAACCATATGTTATAGATTGACTTGATCTGAAAATAAAGCTTCAAAGAAAAATATTCTCAGTGAAGAAAGGCACCGACCAACTTTGGAATGCATATGTATTACAATACCGGCATATGTTACGTATGTTTGTGGGTTTTTTTTTTTGTTTTTTTTTCCCAATTCAACATGCATATTTAGATTCTTGACTGCATTTGACTCCAAAATACCTATTTATTTCTTTGGCAAATTAACAGTAAATTAATAAAGCAAACATTCCAAGGATAGCCATGTGACAATTTCTAGATTGTTTTAGGAGATAATATTTACTGTTAATAAAATGTAACAGCACATTCAGTTGCTGTTATTTAGGAAGGAACTGAAGACACATGAAATAATAGACAAGAAATACGTAAACAACTCTATAGAGTAATCCTTGCAGTCATCAAACTGAGGCATGACTTATGTTGAGGTTTATGTTCTGCAGATAGACTATTTAATAATGATAGTGTGAAAACTGTGAAAATAGTGAAAGCAAGAAAAAACATAATTCTTCAGCTTTTTAGGTTGAGTATTTTGCATTGACTTCATAGTTATATGCATTTTGGCCATTTTATTGGTTGTAATATTTAAAAACTTCGCCGTGCTGTGGAGCAATTTATTTGGAGGTAAGTCTGTATCCTGATAGCTAAGAAACAGAAGACAGAAGAACAGATATGAAGCACACTGGATCCATTTTTTCCATTATGTGTAATAATTTTAACTGTTGACTATTATACAGAGTCTGCAGCATTATACATAATGCTGCCTTCATTTTTTTCCATCTGTGTTTTTAGTAAAGGCAGTTGTCATTGCTTTGTTTCATAAAGACCAAACCATCTGGTAGGTATGATCAGATGCATGAGGCCCCTCAGGGGAATTAAATGAAGGAATGAATAGTTTGTGAGTCTTGATAGTACTTATACATTATACAGCTCTGAAGCTTCTCAGCTCTGATGAAATGAGACAAGTTTCAGGACTACACAGAGTTAGAAATTGAGTCAAATAAAGAATGTTAATAATGAAAGATTTGCTGAGTGCTTACAGATTTTAGATATTTTGAACATTCAGTCCCTGCCATCCTTATAAACTGCAATGGTTAAAGACAGAGAACTCTGACTGTTATAAAATGCAGATGGAAAGTTAACTCCGTACAAGAATATAGCATACAATGCACAAAGGCAAAAATGAGTTTAAGATTTAAGATGAGTTTAAGATAGCATGTGACAAATGATGGGAAGATTAGTCAGTAAAGATAAGCACATATGTGAAGTTATGTTAGCCACTGATACTAATGGTACAGCCCAGAGGCATAAATATGGTTTCAAAGACTATTGCAGTGGCAAAGTTGGAGATGACTGATTTCATAAATCACAGCTTCTACTATTCATTTCATTAATGCCAGGGTTTCTTGTTATTTTGTCCTTTGAAAATAAGAAGTCATTTATTTGATTTGTATAAATACAAAATACAGATTTTGTTAAAAATTAGGTTTTTCAGAACAATGAAATCTTGGAACTATACAGACCATAATACATAGCATGTGCCAATATATTTGGAATATTTTTGAGGGTTATTTTGAAAAATAAACAATCAGAAAAAGGACAATCTATCTAAAAATCAATCCAAAATGTTTTAATTTAACAAACTTTTTTCAAGAAGAAGTTTTTAACTAGTAAACAATAAAATCTAAAAGTTCCTGTGTGTAAATTGATTTGCATTTATTTCCATCATAAAAAACAAATGAATGCTGTTTATTCCTGCATCCACCTTTATTTGAGTATTAACGTTTATCCTTCCAGTGGCCTTCACGGTACCAAAGCCAACAGTTCAGTTTTCGTAGAGAAGAATGGAGGAGTACAATAATGAGGTTCCTACATCCCAAAGTCTTCACTAAAAGGGCTATGATAAAGGGGATTTTCTCCCTCCATTTGCTGAGAGGAATATGATGATACTGTCTTCCTGCTCACTCTCAGATCCAGTAGGGTTTATCTCTGTGCATCTCCTTCCCACAGTGTGCTCCCTGCTGAGTCCTGACTGTTGAGGGTAACAGGCATTTGGCTATGAGTCTGCATGGGAAGAAGTTCAGCTCTCACTTAGACCAGACCAGAACTATGATCTCAGGCACTGCACAGTGTGCACCTTCTCACAAGAGTCACATTTTGTGGCTTATATAAAACTAGTATTCCCTCACTGTTGAGTTACCTAGCCCTCTAAGGTCCTCTCTAGATGATGGTTACTTCTCCTAAAAAGTAAACTCAGGTACCACTGAGGAAAAGACTCTCTAGGACCTCCTGAGCCTATGTGGATTTGAACCTACTCTTTCATACCTAGGAAATATACTCCAGCTCTACCTAAGTGCATTATTGAACAGGACTCTTGTGTAGCCCGGAAGCCAAGAGTCAGAAAAAAAACAAATGGGACCTGACTGATTTGCTACACAGATCAGTGAATTCAGCTGGTTGGTATAAAGACCTGAGACTTTGCTTCCAGTCAAAGATTGTCTCTGTCTCTCTCTCTCTATTTTAAGTTGGCTCAATATCAATTCTTAATACCTATTTATATGCTCATAACAATGGCACAGCAATGACTGCTTTCTCTTCTGGCATCTGCTTCTGGCATCTGCATGCTATACAGCTTGAATTTCCCACCCATGTCACTTACCTCTCAGAAGACTGCTCTAGCCACTACAGTGCTACACAAAAGCAGTGTGCTATCATCACACTCTGGACTAGCTCTCCAGGTATCTATTTTCCAAATTAGTGCAAAATGATTGACTCCTAGGCTCTTCAAAATACTTCAGATATGACTATATTCTTCAAGGTACTTTTTAAGGAAGTTAAGTTTGGGTGTTAGTGAAGCACATGTGATCCTATCTCTCCTATGCTTACTGAGTCTCTTCACTTTGTACTGATATGAATGGCAACAGAGACAAAAAAAAAGAAAAAAAAAAAAAGACTTGTTTCAAATGTTGTTTGAGATGATGGTACCTGTGAATCCATAAATGATTTTATAGTACCAGATTAATAGGTTAGTGTTAGTGTTTTATACTGCATCTTGCCAGGATGTTATAAATAATGTCAGATAAGATTATACATGAATTTATCAGGTAGAACACTAGCATATGAAATTATATAATGTGGTATGACAAAGTGCCACATAAGAATGTGTATGAAAAATGTAAATTCTTCTAAATAACAATAGTACAGAGATATATCTTACATACACTATCACACATTTACAAGTGAGTACTCATTTACTCAATCTAATATTATTATCACTTCTTAATGAAAATTCCCAGGTCTGTGAATTGCCTGAGAGAACTCAGATCTGATTTTTCTTTTCATTGTTGTTATATTCTTTATTCTTTATTATATTTTATACAGGGAATTAATTTTGTTACCTTAAAAATTATGCAGTTTTGTAATGGTTATAATTAACTCTGGCAGTTAATGCTGTAATTAATTCTGGGCAGTAAAGCTTTGGTGAACACACGTTAAGGCTGACATTTTCAAATATATTTCAGCAGTAAGTATGCATTAAATTAACTTTTATTTTTGAAAATGACTATTCACAATTAATAATTTTACATACCATTGACTCTAAACAAATTAATTTTGCATGTGTGCAGACTTTCCATGGTTATTTTACACTAGTTGAAATGTATTTTTCTTCTTTCCATGTACCAAAATACACAAAATCTATTTAAAAAGCACAATTTTTGCATTATTTGTGTTCCTAAATTAATCCTGCAAAAATCTTTTAAAAAGTCATGCCTGTGGACTTCTTGCTTAACTTTCCATTTTTCTCATGTTGTTAAATTGTGAGACAGATGAAGAACACATAGATCTAAGATCCACTTTTGTAACTGAAATATTATAGTACTGGATGAAGTAATGTAATCATGGATTTTTTTTTTAATGGTGCTTATTTATGAATGATGAGTTCAAATATTTGCATATTTTGATGCTGCATTAAAAATACTTTTTTTTCTAAAGTGAAGATGTCTTGCTTAGTTGATTTCTTATTATAGATATTATGGTAAAACAAGGTCTTAAAGAAAAGAAACGATTGAAAAGAGGATTAGTTTAAGTTACATCAAATAAACTACTTAAGATGCAATGAAAATTTATTCTATTGTTTTCCCTGGATTACTCTTATGCAAATATTTTATATTATTGTATAAACATTAGAGAAAAAAAAATCAAACTACAACTCCTTATTGTTAAGGATATGATATCCTAAAGGGAGTCACTGAAGAAATATTTTTCCTCACACAGTAAGTAAATTGATTCAGGTATCAGGCAACCCTTCAGCTGCTTTTGTTGTTAAATTTATGAATGGTCTTTTAAAATTGCTTTGCATGGTTTATCAAGTACTATAATTCTAATCAACTAAAAGCTAGGCAAATCATTTTTACTAGAAATGTTTTTACAGGTATGCAGTCTAAGGGATTCATTCTGACTATTGCATACTTTTTGCACCTTTAAAGTATAGATTAGGCCTATCTTTATTCTGAATCATTTGTTTTACTTGTAGAATGTACACTTGTAAAATGAATTTCTCTGTAAATTAAAAAAGACTTTGAAGTATTTCACTCAAAATCTTGTTATAAGTCAAAAGGAATATATCGGATACTGATCTAAGAATATACTCGTGGTCTACTTCATGTTTTATAACCTAAAAATAACCCCATTTCTTATTAGTTCAGCTACAATTATACCAATATTTACAGTCTGAGTCATTTACAATAGAATATAGAAAAAGAAATAACTAACAAAATATTTATATGGTGCACATAAACTTCATCGTCTCTACCCCTTGGCATGGAGTTGTGCTCCCCTGTTGGTGCTCCACAAGGTCCCAGGTGAGTAGCACAACTTCCAGCAGACTGGGGTGAGATTTACACTGAGCTGGTAGAGCTGCAGACCACAACATTCCCCAGGAGCACAGTGTTGATGGAATAATTCCTTCCACCTCAAGTGTGTATCTCTTTGAGTTTTTTTTATATATTAACATTTCTTTGATCTTTCTTCATACCATCCAGTGTCTGTATTATTCTACATTTATTTTTATTATTATAAGTAATGAATCCTCCACAAAATAGCATTTTTATTACAATCTTTTAATCATCAGTGGGTATTACATCATGCAATTGGACAAATCTATACTAAAACTAAAACAGATCTAGGTGGCAGTCACCTGACTAAAGACACTGCTAAAACAACCTAAATCAGCTCAGACAAAGCAAGGCCAGGCATGTTCCACAAGTCTGCATCGTGACATCAATAATATGCTCATAGCCTTCACTAGCACTGCAAAAACAGACATACTGAGACACACAAATAATTGTATGATTTTCATTTGCTAGCATTTGAAACTTTATGTAGCTAAGTTCTCCCTCTAACAGAAGCTAAATAATTAGCCGCTTTATTGAAACTGTTGAACTTTTTCCAACTTTACTTGGGAATGATTAATAATATAATTTAGGTCAACATTTGTGAATCTACAGCAAGACAAAATGATTTATCAGCAAATATATAGGTCATGATGATTCATATAGAAGCTGCTAGTCTAGTTTTAAAAGGAAGAACATTTTTGAACTGACTTTTCAGAAGGTACTTTTATTTCTTTTCTGCTAAAATGCAATGGCATGCACATGAATAGCTTTAATCATTTGCACAATCCCAATGAAGTTAACCTGACTGTCATTTGCAGAAGAATTCCATTCTTTGAACTTTGATCCAAAGTTGTAGATCATTAAGACTGAACTTCTACATTGCTTTTTCTTATTTAAAAAAAAAAATGTGATATGTATTATCTATAAATATAGTAATGAAACAGTAATGAGAATACCACATTACTAAAATATATTTACATGAATTTTTCATTTCCGAAAAAGACCTGGTACATGCTTATCACAGTAAAATTACAGTATTGTTTTAGAAATATTCTCAGCAGAAATTAAAAGGTATAGCATGTTTCTCAGCAAGAAAAATTCTTCAGTGTATCTGAAAGGTTACAAATATGA
>JAVCKT010067737.1:0-15636 GCA_032273925.1 Rhynchotus rufescens
TCCCCCATAGAGGAACGTATGGGTCCCCCATAGGGGAGCGCGCGCTCCGGTGAGTGCTGGGAGGGGGAGGTGCTCGCTCACACTCCGGTGAGTGCTGCCGGGAGGGCCCTCACACTGGGGTGAGTGTTGGGTTGGGGGGGTCCTCACACACTGAGGAGGGTGTTGCTCCCCCCCCCCCCGCCCCGGTGGGTGCTGGGGGCCCCCCCGGGGGCTGGGGGCTCCCTGCCTGGGGAAGGGGGGGTTGGGGGGGGACAGTCACGGCCACCTCTTGCCTGGGCGCTCGGGGACCTTGGGTGTCCCCAGCCCCACACGTCAGGCCGGGACCATCCGTCCTTGCCGAAACCACGCTCGGCGTCGCGGTTCCGGCGGCCGCATCCGCACGGCGCCCTCCTAAATCCCCAGCCTTCCGCCCTAGGCGCCCGCCCGGGTGCCCATCCCGCCGGGGGGGTGACCTCCTTGCTGGTTTCCTTTAAATCAAGCCCAAAACTCCGTGTTTTGCGCCGTAACAGCCGGCCCGAGTAGGGTTTGAACCGTCCCCGTGGCCCAGGTCGCCCCAGCTTGCTCGGTTTGCTGCCCAGAGGCTGCTTGGGACCTCTGGGACCCTGTGTCCTGGATGCGCCCAGTCCTGCGGCGCCGGGCGCGTGTGGCAGAGAAAATCCTGTCCCCTTGGAGCCCAGCGCGTGCGCCAAGGCTGGCGCTGGGGACGAGCCCCGGCGGGAGGCAGGACTGTGGGATCCAGGCCATGCAGTGGGCACCCTGTTATCACTGCGGAGCTGCAGCCGGGGTCCAAACTCCGGCGTCGCGCTCGGGAGGAGCAGGGAATGCCGAGGCCGGCAGCGGTCGCTGTAAAGCCAGACCCGGCTCAGCCGAGGGCCGCGTCTCCCCTCGCTCTGCGGGGGACATTTCAAAAGGACTTTTTTTTTTTTTTTTTTTTTAATCCTGTGTTGCAGCAAAGCTTCAAGTCTCAGGTGTGCAACAACATCCTGCCTCTTCTTCCATGGCACAAAAACCAGGAGAGAGCAATTAGGAGCAGCCAAGAGACGTACTCTTAAAACCAGGACCCTTCCGCTCTGTAGGAGACTTTCTCCTGCATTCAGGTCGTTCCTTCCCACGTATCGTTCTTCCTACAGCGCTAAAGGAAATAAATAAACTGCGCTGCCTGTTTCCATACGTGAGCGGTTGGGATCGCAGCTGCAGGGCCGGGCACCCCGGCGCTCGGCCCAGGGCATCCTGGCGTAGCTTGAAATGTGTCTTCGCCCTGGCTGAGCACGTAGGTGACCCGAGCGCACCATAAGAGGGGAGCAATTAGCAGGGAGCTAATTTTGGAGCCGGCCAGGCGAGCTGCCTCATGTGGAGCTCCACCAGGCGATGTTTACGGCCCTGTTTTCACTTATTTTGCTCATGTCCTTGGTCACGAGTGCAAGAGCGGGGAGGGCTCCTGCGGGCCGAGCAGCAGCGCGGCCGGGCGCCTCCACGGGGCAGGAGGGTTGTGAGGGATGGAGAAGCCAGGCCCTGCTACGTGGGCACCTCCCAGCTGCGCTGAGAGCTCCGGGTAGCGACGTGTCCTGCGGAAACCAGCATCAAACGCAGCACTTTCCATCACAGGAACCGCTCTCTGCGTGACACAAGGCAGAGTCCCTGTTGTCTAATAAACCCTTGTGCCTTCACGCTGCCACTGCACGAGCAGCCCCCGGCCTTTGCTCCTCCCCGCCAGACAGCGCTTCTGCCGTGCTGCACTACAAACAGCCCCGCTGGACTGAAATGCGCGTTTTTCAGCAGGAAAAAGCCACGCTGCACGCAGAAGAACGCTCTGTTATCTGCTGCCTGGGTATTGAATGTCTAGGGAACAGGACTAGTGTGTTTGCTTTTTGGATTAGAGTACCCCCTCCATAGTCCGTTCTTGACCTTTTGACTTATTCCAAGGAATATTTCCGCGTGGGAGCTTAGGTCTTGCATAAGAGGGAATTTGGGCTCTTAACTCGCAGCAAGGGTAACCGTCGGTGCCCTGCCTTGACGTGGCCTCGGGACGCGGCCCAGCGAGCCCATAAGGCACTCGTCCCCTATGAGGAATTACCTAAAGATGTTCATAGAGGTTATGGATGGAAGGAAGGATAAATCCCTTCCTTCTGTGTCCTGCAAGCCCTGTAATTTCCTCCACCTGCTGCAGTAGGAGTGCAGGGAGAGCAGCTCACTACAAGCCTCACCCAGCCAGTGGGAAAAATCATCCCTTGGATATATTTTTTGCCTTAATCCCCTTAGCAACATTCCAGTTCTGTTCTCCGAGGGAGGCTGGAAGAAATCCAGTGAGGCAGAATATTCCCGTCCAGTGCCAGGCGATGAAAGCTTTTGTTGGAATTGCGTGGGAGAAGGACCCGCGCGGCAGGAACGCTGGTGAACAAGCGTGTCGGGAGCTCGTTTACCGGGAGCTCGTTTGCTGGGGGAGCTTGTGGGCCGAGATAGGGGCCCGCTCTGCTCACGCCTGGGCTGGGACGAGATATTTCAGGTGCTCTTGCGCTGCGCTGGGTTTTTACCCCGTGATCTTCCCCTTTGCCTTCTTGAACGAAGCGGCCACTTCTTGGAACTTGCTGCTGAGGTTTTTCCTGCCCACGGGGCTGGCTCTTGGAAAATACGACTTATTGCTGAGTGGCAGGTTTTTAAAGCCCTTAGGTCTGTGCTTTAAATGTGAGCCGAGGAAGAAATAAAACAGGGTAAGTGCCCAGCTGTCACTTGGGATAGGTAAGTTTTGCTCCAGCCTTGAGGTTGCGGCCGTGCAAGAGGCCTCGTGTTTACCCACTGCTTCTCCCCGGGGCGCAGAGCCGCTCGGTGGCTGTTAACACCCCTAAGGGACAGGGGCTTTAGGGGTGCTGGTGCATCTAAAGCGTGTAGCACCCGTGGTGTCTGTGGTGGCATCTGACATCCTGCGTCCTTCCAGGTCGCGTGCGACCAAACCCATGCGCAGCCATCTGAGAGTGTCCGAGCGAGAGGCAGGAAATCTGACGGTTTGAGGGCACCCTGGGGCTCTTCATCTTTATTGACCTTTCACTCTGGAATCAACCCTTTAAAATCCCGAGTGCGTTTGGGTCGGGAAATAACAGTTGTGCTTGTGCCCGCAAGAAGCGCCGTTGCTCCTGCCCTGCGTGGGATCAGTGTGTCAGGCTTCGTTACAAACCACCGTTATGGACATTTGCTCCTGAGGGAATCAGTGAATTTATCTCTAAAACCCCGAAATTGGTTCATGTCACTTAAAGTAAGTTCCCAGCTAATATTTTCCTCTCGTATCTTCCCGGAGACTCACTGAGCCAATATAAGAAACCCCCCGGTTAATGTGTAACAGGCTTTGATGGAGGCTGAGTGCTTTACATACCAAACGTATATACCTTGTCCTTGGCGGCTTCGAGGGGTTGACTGCATAAAGTCTGGGGCATACTGGCTTCATCTGAAGTCCTGTAGCAGATCCCTGTTTCCTTCTGCATGGATTAGACCTAAAATCAGGTCTAATTAGCGCTAAATTAAACCTCTTCTACCGTGATGAAAGAGTTGAATCATGTCTTAGAAGAGACGTCGGCTGCACCACGGGGCTGATAGTCATGCCTGGCGGGGAGGGATGCTGTGCAATTTTTTTACACATCAAGGAAATTCCACTCTTGTTTTTCTGGCTGGAGTTACGCAATGCACCATGTCCCAAGCCTAGGAGCTTGCAAACACTTCGGTTATGTCAGTTTGCCCAGCTCAGCCGTCCGCTCCTTTTTCACGTTGTGGCAACCTGAGTTTGCAGGCAGGTTCCAGGCCACTCTCCGTGGCCTGCGGGATACTCTGAAGCTGGAAAAGGGCTGCAGAAGTACCTCTGTCCCTGCCGGTAGCTGTTGGTTCTGTCATCCCTCTCGCAGGTCGCTACTCTCCTGGATGCATTTCGGTAACCAAACCCTTCCCTCTCTCTTTGCAGCCAACGTGGCCAATTTAAACCAGTTTCCCAGCCACGGGAAGGATTCCACGATGGGGCCTGGAGCAGACCGGAAAGCGTCCTATGGTAAGGTTGGCATTGTGGCACACCAGCCCTGCTCCGACATATCGACCTTCGTTTCCATCTGATTTATTCCCTTGTTCCGCAAAAACCACCCTAGGTATTCAAGGTTTGCTCTCCCATAGGCGTGAATATCAGAGTGGACACAGACGGTTGCGCTTCTCAAATGAGCCAGTGATAGATTTACGGCTCCTGCGGCCCTGCTTAACTGGTCGAGCAAGCTGCCCTTGTGTGGTTATATCCCTCTTGCCCACGCGCACACGCAGGTAGCTCCAGATCCAGGGTCTCCAAATGAGAGGTGTGTGAGTTACTTGGGAGGCAGGGAAGAGGAGGAGCCACGAGCTTCAGTTTACCCTGGTGATGCAATAGGAAACTTGGCAAAAGAGCTGGCCTTGCCTTTAATTCTCCTCTCCTGAGACAGCGCTCGGGCCGCGCGCTGCCCTTCGGCTCGTAGAGCGAGATGCCCTGGAGAGGTAGCAGACGTGAGTATTGCCTCACCTCGGGATCTGCGGCTTTGGGCAGCTGGCCAGGGGAGGGTCAGGCTTTACACGTAACCTGTGTGTGCAGTTCTGGATCTGCCTTTTTGTGACTTTGTTGCTGGACTAACCTCGTGCATCTTTCTCATGAATTCAGTTTAGAAACTGTCCTGAGAATTCAGCAGGCCTGGCTCTCCCCGTTCCTCTAAAGCTTTAAGAGAAGGCAGGATTATTAGGCAGTCTTCTGCCTCCTACTTGGCACTTAATTCCAAACAAATGCTGCTTTGTGATTCCCTCGGAGCGCTCACCATAGCAGATCCTTCCCGGATTTACCTGGACTCCTCAGACATCCGTTTCTCTGGGCCAAAGTTTTTCTATTTTTTTTCTATTTGTGGTTGTGTAAAAGTGGACACGTCGTCTCTCTTCAGTTCGACTTGCAGTTAATCATTAGGTTAATGTGGCTGGGCTGCTGTTACAGGCAGTGTCCCAGGCCAGCTTTCTGTAGCGAATCTAAAAAAGCTCCCTCAGCCTGCTCCAGGTGTGTGAAAGGGGGAGAGGTCAGGCAACCCGCTCTGTACAAGGTGAGGGGCCCTAGGGCAGCTTCTTGTGTTATTTTCACATATTTATTTCTCAGAAATAGCTTGACTGGTGCTAACTGTGAAGGCAGACAAGCTCTTTTGCTTTTCCTGTGGGTCTGCCCAGTTTTGTGTCCTGCCAGACAGCCTCATACTAACTCCTCACTCATTTTCTCCTTTTTCATCTCGCCAGAAGACTCCTCTGGGGAAAATGGGGAGGTTGTCAGCACAATTTCCAGCAGCATGAACCCGCTGCAGCCTCCAGACGCCTCCTCTGAGGAGCCCTTTACCACCTACTTTGACAGCAAGATCCAGATTCCTGAGGATGAAACGGTAAGTGTAGCCAACTCCTCCGACAGGAAAATCTGAGTGCATTTGGCACCGTGTCAGTAATTCCCTTGGGTGCTGGTTTCCCTTCTGTGGACACTGGAAACGGTGGCAAAGCCGGCCAGCTCCAGTGGGTAGAAATCTGGGAGAGAAGGGGTTGAATCCTTGGTCCTGCTTTACCATTGGCCAAAGAGCAGAGAAATTCTTTGTGTGTTGCCCCAGGGGAAGGGAGCGTCACTCTTTGTTCCCTTATCAAGACCTACCTGGCCCCTGTAGCAGCCCCCAGGAGCACTGTCTTCTTGGAAGACTTTAAGTTCAGCATTTAGGTGCTCCTCTCACTGAGCAATGCAGGCACAGGAGGCTTCCTCTCCCGCCCTGATTGTTGTCTTGGCTGTCCCAAAATAAAGGAATTGCCTTAGAGTTTAGGAGCAGCTGAAAACTGGTTCGCACCAGAGCCCATTTGGGTTGCAGCAGTGAAAAATTAAATAGAAACTGGCCATGTCTTGCCACCTTGTCATTTGGTATGTCTGGCAGCTGGGTGGTTCTCGGCAAGGGTTAGGGGCTGCCGTGCGGAGCTGAGTTCTCACCTCCCGCTCCTCTCTCCCCTTCCCAAGCACTCGTGCTTCAGCTTCCGCAAGCTCTGGGCCTTCACGGGGCCCGGCTTCCTCATGAGCATTGCCTACCTGGACCCGGGCAACATCGAGTCGGATTTGCAGTCCGGGGCTGTCGCAGGATTTAAGGTCAGTGGAAAAGCTTACACTTGAAGCATGCCGAGTCGTGCGGCCCTCCTACCCGCAGTGCTGCCCGCTGCTTTGGAGCACTAAAAGCCCTGTTGTCACTGCGCTGTGACAAGGCCGAGCGAGCCTCTCGCGTGCCCTGGGGGTCCCTGTGTGTGGCCCTAGTGCCTTGTTGCACCAGGGCACCCACTCCTGTCTCCCTGTCTCCCGCAGCTGCTGTGGGTGCTGCTGCTGGCCACGATCATCGGGCTGCTGCTGCAGCGGCTGGCGGCCAGGCTGGGGGTGGTGACAGGGCTGCACCTCGCTGAAGTTTGTAACCGGCAGTACCAGAAGGTGGGTGACAACCTCGCGGTGACAACCACAGGGCACAGCCCCTTTGCTCCCTATTGCCGGGACAGAGCGGGCAGGACTGGAGGGTTTTGGGAGTGGCGAGGGACCTGTGGCCCAGGGGGGAGAAATCTAGCGGGTAACCTGTATTTCTGCTCTGGAGCAGCCATAACATGGCAATTTTCTACCATTTTCCACTAATTAATTTGACGTGGCAGTAGCAAGTCTGGAAAAAGAGACCTTTCCTCAGTGTCTAATCGTCCACAATCACATCCTTCTGTAGGAGATTGCACAGAGAGGAATTTTCCCCTTTCTTAGTGGCCTTGGGGTTTCTGTACCTCTAGGTTCCTCGGATTATCCTGTGGCTGATGGTCGAGCTCGCTATCATTGGATCCGACATGCAAGAAGTCATTGGCTCAGCAATCGCCCTGAACCTCTTGTCTATGGGGAAGTAAGTTGAATTTGTCATCACAGGAAACTGGTGTATTTTAGGATTAAGAAAGTGACACTGTGTGCACCAAATATGCTCATTTATTTCCCATAAATCTTCTGAAATAAGCACTTTGTGGAGGGTGATTCATCTAAGCCAAGGCGTATTCATCTTGAATCACTCAGCCTTTGGTGCCGTTATTTTACTAAAAGGGAATTCTGTGTGGCTGGGTTATATTTTAAGATGCACCAGAACCAGGCTGCAGCCTTCCTGACAAATCTTATATTCCCAGCAAAGCACTGCCAGAAAGATAACTCTTTGGGCAGGAAGCTTGGAAAGGAAAACCTAACGGGAAGGTAGAGTTTTGTACCAGCGAGTTATTAAACTCAAAGTCACTCCTGTCGCTCTCAGTGTGGGCATGTGACTTGCTTTCTAGTTTCAGGGAGAAAACCCTTATCAGAGCTATTTGTACAGAAAATAAACCTATGGTCTCTTGCCCCATGTAGACAAACGTCTTGTCAGACTGCAAACAAACCCTTGAACAATGCGGTTCCATTCCCAAACAAACCCTCATTAAAAGGAGATTTGGGACTTAATGTGGCTAGAAGGGGAGGTCAAAGTGTTCCTCTAAGTTGATGCCTGCTCTGATGTCCCCCCAGGATCCCGCTGTGGGGTGGCGTGCTCATCACCATTGCTGACACATTCGTGTTTCTCTTCCTGGACAAATACGGTAATTCCTCCTTTTTCCTTCAACTTGTGACAGGAAAATCTGAGGCGCGGCCTTGCTGGGAGGTGGCTGATGGCGTTTTTCTTTTTGCAGGCTTGCGAAAACTGGAAGCGTTCTTTGGCTTTCTGATTACCATCATGGCCATTACATTTGGATACGAGGTACCCTCGCTGGCCCCCTCTGGCTTCCCCTAGCACTGTTTGGGGACCATTTCTTTTTGTGGACAGCATGAAGCCACTGAGATAGAGCCTTGTCACTGAAATGAAGGCCCTTCGGAGCGGGGTCTGTGTTTGCAGGGCTGCAGGGCTCTGATTTGTGCCTTTCTGAATGGCACGCTGGCAGTGAGGGGTGTAGTGAGTGTCACCTCTCGAGGACGGGCACGGGCACAAGCGATGCCTGCTGCCCAGTGAACCAACCCCTCTTCTGTTGAATGAGAGGCGATGGCCCCGCTGTGCTCTTGTTGTTTGCAGGATGGCCACGTTTCAGCTCCTGAGCGTCTTCAAACAGACACTGTTGGTGCTGTGCTGGTGCACAAGCTGCTGTGTGGTGCACGGCAGGCTAAAATGGGTCTTTTTGTCTCTGTGCCCAGTATGTTACAGTAAAACCAGATCAGGGGAGCGTGCTGAAAGGGCTGTTCGTCCCATACTGCCAGAACTGCGGCACGGCCCAGCTGGAGCAAGCCGTGGGGATCGTGGGCGCTGTTATCATGCCACACAACATGTACCTGCACTCCGCGCTCGTCAAGGTAAGCAGCTGCTTAAATTAACGCAAAAAACGAGCACTGGGGTGGCTCACCGGTGGCTGGAAGGCTCGAACAGTCCCAGCCATGGGCACTTTGCAGCCTCCTCTAAGCATTTGCTTCAGTGGGAATGTGGCAGCCCTCTCGAAAGAAGCCAGTTGAGACCTTGTGGGCACATGTTCCTTATGTGCAGATGTGGGAACAAGGAATGTCCATCTCTTGGCTAGCATGGGCCTGCTGATAAAACCAGCTGCATTGCATTGCTTGTTCTTCAGATGATGTTTTGCTCTGTGTCCCACTGTAATCTAGTGTAATTGCAGCTATAAATAATACACTAATTCCCATTTCTCAAAGCTGCTTCTATGACCCTCTCCTTTTCAGTCCCGGCAGGTAAATCGTGCAAATAAGAGGGAAGTGAAAGAAGCCAATAAATATTTCTTCATCGAGTCCTGCATAGCTCTCTTCATCTCCTTCATCATCAACATCTTTGTTGTGTCTGTCTTTGCTGAGGCTTTCTTTGAAAAGACAAATGCAAACGTGGTGAGTTGCTGCTCGGAGCTGTGACATCGCTCTTTGGGATGTGGTTTTTGGGAACCAGCTGACGTGCAATCACAGGGCTGTTAGATCAGTAACAGGGACTGTCTCGGTTGAGGGCTTAACCAGCAGGTTTGAGACTCATCAGTGTCCCTACATCAAGGGGAAAATGTATCCTCTGTGGAGAGGAGGAGATAAGAAAAGGGTGTTGGCTCTTCCCCCTTAAAGTAGCCTGAGGAGGCATCGAGCACCTGGGGCCTGCAGCACTTGCTGGTTTTGCCCACAGCCCTTAGTGCTCTGCTGGCTTTCGTCCGGCTGAGCGAGTCGAGCCTCGTGGCCCTTGGTGTCGTTGCAGAGCGCGGTGTGTACCAACGCCAGCAGCCCGCACTCCTCGCTGTTCCCGAGCAACAACGAGACGCTGGAGGTGGATATCTACAAGGGGGTGAGTGCCCTGCCGGGCGGCGTGGCCCCGTCTCTGGGTCTCTGGCAACCCGGCATCCGGAGCTGGGGACAGCTCTGCATTTTGGGGTAAACAGAGACTGCTGAAGGTCGGGACTCATAGTAGGAAACCAGGGCTGGAGGAGACTTCAGGAGATCCTCAAGTCTAGCCGTTTGCCCAGCCTAAATTAGCACTTTGCTAATCTCACTACATCTGGCATCTTCAGGAGTTCCCTGGCCACCTGTTCCCCTGCTCAGTTAGCTTGACCATTACAAAGTTTGTCCTTGCATCCATGCTGAATCTTCCTAGGAGTGAGGTCCTCAGGGCCCTGCCTTAGCTGCTGCTCACACAGGGAATGCTCCTCCCTCCCCTCCAAAGGGATTATTTCTTCTCTTTCAACTCGGTGCCCGTGATTATACTGGTGGAAGAGCTGGCCACGAGGGAATCTGCCCGCTCTGGTGCTCAAGCTCTGCGATGTGGGATTGGACTGACTTGAGCCAGCAATTCTCTTTTCCAGGGCGTTGTTCTGGGGTGTTACTTTGGCCCTGCTGCTCTCTATATCTGGGCGATTGGAATCCTCGCTGCAGGCCAGAGCTCAACGATGACAGGGACGTATTCTGGACAATTTGTCATGGAGGTAATTGCTTCCTGTGCCTCTGCATCTGACTCTCCTCTCTTCCCAAGCCTTTAAAGATAGTATGTGTTACAGCCCTGCCTTGGACACTCAGCCCTACTGGAAGTTTCAGCAAGCCCCTTTATGCACCTTTCAAGCAAATCAGCTTTTAGTGCTGCCCCGAGCCCCTCTGCCCCTGCTGTGCTGGAAGCCCCGGTGCTGTTTCCATCCAGCAGCCGCTGTTTTTTTCGCAGGGCTTCCTCAACCTGCGCTGGTCCCGTTTCGCCCGCGTGCTGCTGACCCGCTCCATCGCCATCACCCCCACCCTGCTCGTTGCCATCTTTCAGGATGTGGAGCACCTGACCGGCATGAATGACTTCCTAAATGTCCTTATGAGCCTCCAGGTGAGCAGGTGGGCCCGCTTTGGGGGACCAGCCTCACAGAAAGCCCTGCAGCACTGGGTATTTCAGCCTAGGGGGTTACAGGAGCAGTTGAGCAGAGCAAGCTGCTGTCAGGAGGCTTTGATCCCATGGAGGGAGGGGAAGGGATCAACCACGGGTTGAAATTGCTGCCTCCTTCGAGCTAGGGGAAGCCCCTTTAACTGCCTTGACGATAGCAGTGGGAAAACACTCTCAGATGCAAACTTGCCTTGGAAGTTCGTCCGGGCCGATGCAATCAGAACGGTTTCCACTTTTAATTCTTCCCTATTTTGTTAATGTTCCAGCTTCCTTTCGCTTTGATCCCAGTCCTGACATTCACCAGCCTGCCCAGTGTCATGAACGATTTTGCCAATGGATTGTAAGTACAAAGGGAGTTACATGCAGCCAGGAGCAGACGTGTTGCTGCTTCCCAGGCACATGTCCCATTTCCCTCCTGCCTCGTGACCTGCAGCTCTCATCCAGACGGGACCTTCCGCCTCACCCCGCGCGCTCTCATTTTGCCTGCAGGTTCTGGAAGATCGGCGGCGGTGCCGTGATCCTTTTGGTCTGCTCCATCAACATGTACTTTGTGGTGGCCTATGTCATGGCCCTCAACCACCTGGCTCTGTACATCGGTGCTGCGATTCTCAGCGTCGTCTACTTGTCCTTCGTGGCCTATTTGGTAAGTCTGGGTCCCTCGTGGCCTTGACACTTGTAACTGTTGAGCCGTGCGTCCTTGGTGGTGGGACAAGCCAATGGATTTATTTTCCCAAAAGCTGCCATTATATTGATGTGGTCATATTTTACAGGCACTAAAGTGCCTGTAAAGGGGAAATTGAGGTTTTTCAGGGACACATTTGCTTGAAAATCTGCTCTGTGCTGAGCCTGTAACGGCCTCCGTAACGTTTTGCGCTGTTTGTCATCGCCGGCACCTCCTTCTTTTGCAGACCTGGCTGTGTCTGATCGCCCTGGGAGTCTCCTTCCTGGCCTGTGGCAGAACGGTAAGTGTCACCAGGACACTGCTCACGGAGGAGTCACCTTCTCTCCCTGCTAAGTAGATCTGCGTGCGTCCGTACGCAGCGAGTAGCCATCAGAGCCAGTGCGTTTCTATGGTTTACTGTGTGAACATATACAAATGTATGTGCAATTTGCACAGGGAATAGTTGTGTCATTATGTTTGTTGTATAAAAGAATCAAGATGTACATACTGGGAAATGTTTTGCTGCTAAAACACTAAAACATCAGCTCTTTTCTTTGCTGAACGCCTCTAATCACACCCGCACGAAGCAGCGTGATGCCAGACACTACCATGTTCCATAGCCTAGCAGAGGGTAGCACACACCACGCTGCAAACTGACTCTTCCTTATGGCTAGCCTTTGCCTCCAACTTCTTTTTGATTTTGCATCAGAAACAGCAGATTTTCATCCCTTAGCATTTTAATCCTCGTAGCAGAAACACTGACGCTCCAGGTAACTACCAGTTCTGCACAGAACTGCACCATTTCTGAAACGATAAGCTAGGAAATAGAAAATCCTGCCCTTTTGGTAGTGCTTGAGGGATGTTCCTGCTGCTATCATTAGGCAAAATGTAAAGCAGTGACACTACATTCAGAGTCTACCTCTAAAGTCCCTTTGTGGCTCTTACTCCCAGTCGGACTGGATTTGCTTTCCACTTGAAAAAACTTGGAAGGAGAAGTCTCCATTTAAGTAAAAGTGAGGCTGGACATGACGTGCAAACTGCTTCCACGAGTGTGGAATGTGAGGCCAGAAAAGCGTCCCGTAGCACAAGGGCAGGGAGCCTCCGCACTGGCACTGTCCTTTTGCCATTTTTCTTTCTTGCCTGGCACGTGATTTTGGTGGTCAGCAAAGAAAAGTGGGTTTGTGTTTACTGGTTATTTATGATCTTGTGAGTTTACTTCATGTGTGTGTGATCAGCAGAAACACTGCGGTTTTCAGAAGCTCTCAATACATTGCCCATAGCTTCACACTGCAGAACATGCCAACAGTGTGGTCATAAACTGGAACACAAATTCAGTTCTTTATTTTCAAGTCCCGTTGGGCCTAGTTTCTCACTGCCCATACCTCTTAGCATTTACTGTGGTTCACTTGTCCTTTGGGAGAAAAATCTAAGTCTGGAAGGCAACCGAAATGCAGTGTGGCAAAGAATTATGTTATTGAGAACTGTACGTTCTGCTTCTGCGATCAGAAAGGATTGTCCTGTTTTTCTCTCAATTTTCTGTGAATTAATAGTTTACAAACTGCGTGGCAGGGTGTTTTTAAGTGTCTTGTACATGTGTGAAAATCATGTGTCAGAAATGATAAACGGGGGTTTTATTCTGTGCGGAATCTCTGCTGCTCCCTCGGAGCGGGAGCTGGTGGACAGGGTTAAGGCGCAGCTCCCCGGAGAGGGGCTTCTTGAGCCCCTGGTTGGGAACGAGCCTTTTCTCTGGAACCGAGGCGAATTTCTCAGGGCAACGTGGCGTTCTCCTTGGAGAGGGAGGTCCCATGTGGCACCACGGAGGGCAGAGCAGGCAGCGCCTGGGGGCTCTTTCTGCCTGGCACCTCCTGCACGGGCGGGAGGCAAGAGGCACGTGTGGGGCGCCGCGCTCCGGCACCGGCATCCCAGGAGCTCCGGCCCGGTGCCCGCGCGCCCGCCGGGTACACGGAGCCCCGGGCCCGCTCCGGGCAGGGGGCTTGGGAACCCGCTAACGGACCTGGAGCTGCCGCTGGCACGTTTCGTAGAAGCAAATGACACGATGACGAAATCAAAGCTGCTGACACGGTGTTAAAACCTCGTCGGGGTTAAGCTCAGCACTGGTGACGCTGCGTGTGGCCTCCAGCAGCAGAAACTCGCCCGCTTCCCCCTCAAATTTAGCAAGCAGGAAAACGTAATATATTCAAGGTTATTGGCTCAAAAATTCCAGTGGGAATTAGCTCCTGCCTAGGTTTCTTGGCTAATCCCACTGTGCCACGGTACAAACCAGGAGCTTAGAGCGTAGCTCTGTTTCCTGTAACTGGAAAATGCTGTGGATTGCTGACCAGGGGCACGTTTGTGACCAGCATGGCTGTGAGACACGGATCCGCTTGCCTCCCGCGGCCACCGCCTTCCCTGACACCGCTCACGGAGCCCCTCCATTTGTGTGTGCTCAGTTTTTTTGTTTGTAACACGTCCGAGGAGCCTTCCTTGGCTGGTCTCTAGAAATGGGAATGGGGAATGTGCAGGTCGCGGCTCCGCGGGGGCTCCTGGGCGCGTTCTCCTCGCTGCTTGGCTGTTTGTGCAACTCATTTTTTTTTCCCCACTCCATATCTGCCACCAAACTGGTTTGTACAAACTACATTTTCAATTAAAAGCCAGAGACCTTTTTCTGCTTGGTTTCTTGGGTCTTTTTTTCCCCCTTTTTTTGCCCAAATTGATTGCAGCAGGCGCTGTAAGGGAGCCCTTGACGTCCTGCAGCCCGGGCTGGTGTCGCGGAGGTCGCTTTGCTCCGAGCTAAACCCTCCTGTTTGGCCGTCGCTGCCGACGTTCCAGGTGCTGCCGTCGTCTCTTGGCAACATCGAGATCCAAGAATAACAAGGGATCAGCCCCCCCTTAGCTGCCTGGTGCCTCTTTGGGAGGATTTCAGTGGGTTTGGGGGGTGATTTGGGGCACAGCTCACATGACCCTCCCTATTTTTTGTTGCCCCCTGTCTGCTCCTTGGTCAACCCGTCAACTTTCCTCCCAAAATCTGACATTTTTAGTGAACCTGGTAGCTAGAAGATCTCTGGATTTGGAATAGGAAGAGGCCAGACTGACTGGGTGAGATTCTGCAGCCTGGTTCTTGCAGCAGGCGAAAGGGGAATCTCGCTGCCTCCCGGGGTCCAAAAATCAACTGGGGCAGGACGAGAAACCTGGAGCAGAGGCAGAAGCCACTTGGGTTCTTGCTCCTCTCCTCTCTCCAGACCATCATCTCTGCCGTTGGAGGTGGGAAACAGGCCCCGTCCTGGGCACGTCGCTGCCCCCCTGCAAAGCTCCCCGGTGTATCTGAAGTGGCTCGTGTCTCTTGGGGGATTTCACTCTCTTTTGGGGTGTTTTTTTTCTTTTTTGGAAGAGAAGGAATTAAATCGTAAGTCCCGCACAATTCTCTGAGGGAAGGGATGCCTGGTAAGAAACGCTCAGCTAAGTTGCCCTCCCGTGAGCTGCAGCACCTGCCCTTGGACTTGGAGCAACCAAAATCTTTTCTTTTTTTTCACCAATTTTGAATCATTTAGGCATGCCAATAAAGTCTGCCGAATGGAGCAGCTTGTGTGGCGTCTGTGCGACGGGCAAGGCGGACCTACGCGTTCCGGCCACGGCCAGGGCGGGAGCTCATCCCGACTCCTGTTGGTGGATTTGCCCAGGGAGGTGTGGGAAGTGGATTTTCCCCCGGGAAGAGGCGCAGGGCCCCCCAGAGCCCTCCTGCTGTGAAACGGCGCCGTTTCCTTCCATTTAACCCAACTCTAATCACTTAGCGCTGATTGAGGCTCGTGTATGGCCAAGTGTAACGGGCACGAAGAAGAAAGTTGATTTCAAGAGAGTGAGGGACCGTTCTACAGAAGAAAAAGGAAAAGAAAAGGAAAAGGAAAAGGAAAAGGAAAAGGAAAAGGAAAAGAGCCATTCCGGAGTGTGCCATGCTCTCGGAGCGGGCCCGCGCGCTCCCAAATAGGGATTTGCGTCTCCCCAAGTGCTTTCCTTGGCCTTAGGCTTCAGTGAGCGGCGCTGGGCAGCGCGGAGGTTCCACACGGAGCACACGCTGCTTTTCCTGCCCGTCGGCTCCGATGCCACCAGCGCTGCCCGCAGCTTCCTTAAGCGCTTCACTGGCCCCGGTCCCCACTGAATCTTAAAGATCTCTATGTCTTTTTTAAGAAGTCTGGGTTTGAATACTTAAGAGTTCTGATGGAAAAAACAACGGAAAAGAATTCCCCAACTTTTGCTTTGATTTGTGCACATGGAAAACGGGCAGGTTGAGCGGGAGGCAGTGAGGAGGAGCCCTCGTCCCCAGTGCGAGGACATCCTGCGGTCCGTGTCGTCGTCCCCAGCGTGGGGACACCCTGCACCCCATGTCCTCGTTCCCAAAATGGGGACACCCTGCAGTCTGTGTCCTGGTCCCCAGCGCAGGGACACTCTGCACCCCATGTCCTTGTCCCCAATATGGGGACACCCTGTGGCCCGTGTCCTCGTCCCCAGCATGGGGACACCCTGCACCCCGTGTCCTCGTCCCCAGTGTGGGGGGACCCTGCAGACCCTGCAGTCTGT
>JAVCKT010067823.1:0-15632 GCA_032273925.1 Rhynchotus rufescens
GTTGGTTGAGACAGGATGTCTGTCTTTGTATGGCTTTCGATGCTGTTGGCCTCCGTTTGCCTCACAGAGGCCTTTATTCACTTAGAAGGAATCCATCTTACGCCTTCATCTGTAAGTAAACACATATATCCTCTGCCTGTTAGTTTAACTTCTGCAGGACCGCACCATTCACCACTTTATGGTTCCTTTTATATCACCTTAATGCCTGTTGATATTGGAATGCTAGATCACTCTTGTAGAAGGGTGTAGTGTACTATCATAGGGGGATCTTCTTTATCTTGAGTTAGACATGAGTAGTTTAATGCAAATAATGCCTTTGTTAAGCATTCCTCCTGCGAATACCCGAAGTTCACCCCCTTTTTGTTTTTGCAGCATGCCCTTCAAGCTCTGGTTAGCACGCTTGACTATGGCCTGGCCAGTAGGGGAATGTGGAATTCCTGTATTATGCTTTATGCCCCATAGGTTACAGAAATGTGTTAAGACCCGGGAGATATAGGCTGGACTGTTGTCAGTTTTGATTGCAGTTGGGGCAATGAGGACGGCAAAGCAGCTGTGCAGATGTTTAATAACATGCTTTGCCATTTCTCCTGTTTGTGGCATAGCCCAGGTGACACAAGAAAAGGTATCAATATGGACATGGACATAATTTTTTAAGCCAAATTAAGGGATGTGGGTGATGTCCATCTGCCATAACTGCAATGGTAATGTTACCCTCTCACGGCCCTTTGTAGTATGTCTAGCAAAGGCCTCCAGGCGTGTGGTTAGAGAATTCTAGGGCCGAACGGGCAAGAAGACCCACTCTAAAACTATCAACGGATTTCGTCGACTCAGATCCCACTGGCATATCGTACCATAGGGATGGAGTCGTTCAGTATCCATGGAATTTACCACCATATAAATAAGAGGGTTCCCCTCTATCATACAAGCTGCGTGACTGGTAGAAAACTTTTCTGCTATTGTGTCCAAAGCCCACTGCTGATTGCGACTTAACTCTCATTTATCATCAGCTCAAGAGCTGGTGCTCAATACGTCAATTAAGGGTTGTAAATCATCATTTATAATTCCGCAAATGCTACGTACCCACTGTACATCTCCTTCCAGCTTTTGCACATCTCGAACAATAGATACATTTTTTGTGATAGTGAGCTTGGTGAGTTTTACACTAGCAGCGTGAATGCGCCGCTCAAATATTTCCAAGGCACTGAGGAAATAGGCGCCTCTCTGCCCGGCTCTTATCGGGGCCCTTCTCCACAGCCGCCCCCTCTCTTCCTCCCTCCCTCCATTTTGGGAAGAGAGGTGCGTAAGGGAGCTGCCTCCGCCCCCGGGCCACGTGCGGCGCGGCCGAGGGGCAAGGCCGCTGTGGCAGAAGCCTCTTTGTGGGCCGCCTAAGGACCGTGCGTGGCTGCCACCCCCACTCCTGCTCTCTCTGTCAACCTTTCTTTCCTCTTTCATTTCTTGCAGCGTGTTTCTCAAGGTCGGCCATAGCATCGTGTACTTGAGCGCTTCTTTTGCGCCTTCACCCCCACTACTGACTGCATCCCACAAGGCTTTGCCAAGCGTCTCCCATGTCGGCAATTCAAAAGCTACACACGCTTCTGGGATCAGATCATGGTTCCAAGCCCAGATTATAAACTCTCTTAAAACGGAGCTGTTCACTTTTAATCCTCTCTTAGTGTTGGAGGATGTTTACAACTGCTTCTTGTTCCTTAGTGGCCAACCGCATCTCCTCCCTGACGGCTCACCTGATCAGGGTGAGATTCACTCTTCATTTCTGCAGACGGCTAACACTCTTCTTCCCGACTCCCGTCAGTGCTTGGTCTTCTCACCGGGGCAGTTAGGATATTTCAGCCGGCTTCCTCGTTCAGCCCGATCCAGCGTTCTATTCCCGTGAAGGAGCGCTGGTCAGGTACCTATTTGGGCGCCAAATGACGATGAGGGCTCTATAGGCTTCCCATGATGACCACCATGATCAGCATAAGCCACTTTACTGCCAACTCCCATATCTTTTATACCCTCCAGAGTTAGTCACACGCCAGCTGACATTCTCCAATTGGTGCATTGCCAGATGTCACTTGACCGTATGCCGATGCTGATAGGCTGGTGCTGGCTCTTCACAGGGTGATTTGCAGTTTGGGCCTGGTGACTTGCGGTTTCTTTCTGATTGGTGCATCTGGGAGTTTGTTGCTTTGTGTTTTCTCCCCCCTTCCTTTCCCTTGAGTGTCCTTCATCCAGGTCTGCTTTCTTTGAAATGCTGGGTTGCTCAGTTACATCGCATCTAAATGTCCATTAACTTGTAAGAATTCCCCAACAGTCCATGACTGTATCGGTATGCTTTAACTCCACTAAGCAACCTCTTACGGGACCTTCAGCCTGTGACTCCACTGAAGCATAGTTGCAAGCCTCTTCTCCTTTGCATGAGCTGTGTTACAGGTGTGTCTATCCTTGGGTCATCCTGACTTGGTTTTCTGACCTGACTTGATTTTGCTTAGTCTAATTGCTACCAGATGGTAAACAAAACCTGTTATTGTTACCCCTCGTGTCCTGGTTAGTTTCCCTGCGTGGTTAGCTTTGCTACTGGCCCCTCTTCCTTACATCACTGCTCTTGCTGCTTTTGACTTGACATGTAAGTGTAAGGCGGCAAGAGAGACTTATGGCATAGATACACAAAAGGGTTATAAGAAAACATATGCAAGTAATAAATTATAAAACACGAAGGAAACTGAAACAAGTTAGGTAACGGCTGCCTAGTCGTTAGGCAATTGCTACTTCAGCTCAGCAAGCTAAAACGAAGATCCATGAAATTGTGAGACCTTTAAAACTTAGCATAAAGACAGTTGGGAGAAATAGCAGTACTGTGTTTACTCTGATAGATGAGTACACTTATTAGCCAGACTGACTTTGCCCCACTTCTTCAAATCCTATTAGGTATGTTTAGAGTCATAGCTACCCTAAATTTCCACTCTGTGGACCACAAGTTGCAGACACTGAAAAGCTGCTGCAGAGCAGCTTTTTCTATCTGTAGCCATCCACTCAATGAAATTGCTTTAGACCTGCAGGGTGCTGTTCAACCAGAAGGATCAATATTTTGCATGAGCATGTAATGACAGAGGATTTAAGAGGAATGATTCTTCATGTAAAACTGCAGAATCAGGGAACTGACAGTACTGTGAAACTGTTAGATTATCCCCAGCAATAAAAAAGTATTCATTGATAGCTTATTTAAAAATAGAAAATAATTTGTGTAAATATAATCATCATTCTAAATTACTGAGATATATTAAGAATAGCATTTCAGCATGCAGACTAAATAATTAAGTAGTATTAGAATTAATGAATATTCTGATTTTGTTCATGTAAACATCTTTTTCCAGAGGATTCCGAAGGCATTTACTTCTTTCCATTGATTATTTGTGAAACTCAGGAACTAGAGGACCAAGCCAGAAGTGTTCTAGAAATATAAAACACAACCATTTGCCATCTTTTACCAGATGATAAAATCAGATGCAATTTCAAGCAGATTGATAAATTAGGTGACTTTTTCAGAAATTGTTCTGGAAGAACAAAACAAAACACTAAACACTAAATTTAGAGAAATTAAGATATATTACTTTATTTTTAATTCTCCAGATCTTGCTTTAAATTTAATAGCTAGATTATGTCATTCCATAGACTTACAATAATGAGCAAACATGCAGGTAAGAATTTGTATATAGAGTCTGCTCTAGTAGGAATGTGAAACAGGAACCTTCGCATTAAAGTGACAGGTGTCTAGTAAAAATAAATCATCTAGTACTTGTAACTTATCAGCTTTAAGTAAAGCATTTATCTGAGCTTATATTTAAGATTAACCCTAAACAAGCCATAAGATATGCTCAACTGGCCACACTGAAGCAGCATTAATTGGGATCAAAAGCTTTCAACCAAAACCAGATGTTTAATCAAAGACAGACCTGTCATGGACATCTTTCAGCTATTTATTGTTGTAAAAGTAAACACTCAGATGATTTGAATTCAATTCAAATTAACATTTATTCAAGCTGAAACAAATTCTCCAATAGGACATTTTTCTAAACTCTGTCCATTAGGACATTTTTCTGAACTCTGTCCATTAGGACATTCTTACTCAATGTTTACACCGATGAGACTTATACTTGTTTTTCAATTTGGTAAAGTTATCTTTCCGCTATAAATTTTCCAAATACTAATTTTGGATCTCTGTGTGTGCGTGTGTGTATGCATGTTCAATATTTCATTAAATATTATTCAAATCATATTTACCTTTCTTGAAAAAAAAAAAAAAAGAAAGAAAAAGAAAGGAAAATACTTATTTCCTTTCTTCCCTCCTTTCCCCTCAAAGCTATTTCTTGAATTAGGCTTACATTTGCAAATAGTTTAATTGGAAAATATTCTTCAATCTTTTCATGAAAGCAGAGTCCTTAAGTTAAACAGTAGTTGAGTGTCCTACTTTCTCACTATCATTGTGCATATTCCCACTGTCTTTTATTTTCTACATTGAATTTGGTTAATTCACTGGTGTGGTTGTCCAATCTAGAGCTGGGATAATGGCAGAAAGACAATGGGGAGTAGTGTATGCATGAAAAGAGGCCTTAGCTTACTAACATGGAGATAGTTCTATCCAGAGACTAATTAATTCAGCTCTGTAATAATTCAAGGTAAGAAGGAGGTTCTGCAAGGCAGTGTAGAAACACAGAACATCATTTCTTACCTAAAAGACTACAATCTCTGTACAAGACTGCAGGTTCCAAGACCGTAGGTTTCAAAAGCACACAAGAAAACAGTGGAGGGGAAAAAAAAAAAAAAAGAGAGAGAGAGAGAAAAAAACAGATGGAGAAATAACCTGCCACCTCCATTTCAAGCTGAGGAGTGTGAAAAAACACTTACCTAAAGGCTTCTTTTTGACAGTCAGTCTTTGCTGTCATCAGCAATTAATACTCACAGGATACAGAGACAGTGTGGCAGTGCTGTGCTCTGGTTTATAAAGATGAAAAGCATTTTTGTTGCTAAGAAATTCTAAAATGTGCTCTGGATAATTGAATGTAAATGAAATAACTTTTTAAAAATCCATTTACAGTACTTCTGCTGCTATGTTTTTTTTTTTTTTTTCTATTTTCTTCGCCCCTATGGGATATCTACTCCTATAATTTATCAGCCACTTACTTCTGATTTTTCGTTATGTAAAATTCCACATATATTTTATTTTGATTTTAACACTTTAGTTCTCATATTTAGAGTTTTAGCTTTTCTTTTTAAAACTAGACAGATCATTTTGTTACTATGTCCTACACCTCACCTAAAATATATTTTCTAATTAAAGTTTTGATGTTTAATGTACTACAAGGGGAAGCAAATTTTATTTCTGCAGCAAATTTAACAATTACATCTGAGTATTTTTGAGATCTACTGAAAGTGGGCAACCTTTCATGTGTAAAAATGGACCTAACCATGGTAATTTAAAGGGACATATAATTAAATACACTTTAAGAAAAAAAAAAGTGCTACTCTAAGTTTGGGAAGCATTTTTGTATGCATTTATTTCAAAATATATTGTGCATTATTAGAAAATGCTTTCAGATACCAGTGTTATGAAAATTTTGGTACAGTAATATCCTCCATATCAGACATCTGGGAGGCTTTCTGATTTGGGTGTGGTTGAGCTGATTTGCCAGGTACTCTTTTCATTATATTTTTTTTCTGCTTTTTTGAATTAGTGATTTTGAAAATCTACTAGATAGCTTTTTTTTGATTGATATATTGAAGTGGGATTTGTATTGTTCTGAACTGCTCTGACTCCTCCTTGAAGATTCACCGTGAAATTTTTTGAACAACATTAGCTTTCTTGAGCCTTAGTTCCTCCCCTTCAAAACTAATTTGAGTAGGAGTGGAAGTAACAGCTTTAAGTGTGCACAGAAAAGACCACATGGCACATTACCAAGTCCACAAGTGGTGAACTTGCAGATGTCACTTAATAAAATTTTAGTTATGGTTAGAAATTAAACCCCAGTTTGCAGGAACTACTACAGACCACTTTAAAACTGATGGGTAAACTGCAGCCACAATAAGACAAGCTTAATGACAGTCATTTAAATTCTAAAGGTCCTATAAGATATACTATCAGATTTAATTTCAGTTTTTGGAGACTTCGTCTTCTTAAGTGCTTAAAGAATTCTTTTGGATTCTATCATCTGAGGTCTAGACCACTTACAATCGTAATTTTTCCAAATGCTACTTGGAAATAGTTAAGTAAAACCATTTGACAATAAAAAAGAAATGTTAAAGAAATGTTAAAGTGACACCATAGTTCTTGTATCTTGTGAGATGAGTAAAGTGCCTTTTTATGTAGATTGTTCACTAAAAATTGCTTTCTGAATATGATCACACTTTTATTTAAGATGAATTTCTTAGAGGTTCAAAAGGGGGGGGAAAAGTGAATTAGAATTTTATTTTGCTTATAGTTTCTCCTGGTATGTTTAATAAAGCATATTAAATTTGAAATTTTATTAAAAGGTTATAATGGGAATTATACTAGAAACATTTTCCTGGCATAGGAAAATTTCAAGTTACTGAACATTCAGTGTTATACCATTTATATGGATTTTTTTTTTTTTTTTTTTTTTTTTTTTTTTTTTTTTTTTTTTTGGTGCTCTTTTGGCATTAGGAGGTTATATTGCTTTATGGAAAGACAGTACTGTAATGTCTTTATACAGCCTCAAGCATATGCCTTCTTTTTAATCTTTCATGTATAAGGAAATCCTGAAGACCTGATTTTAAACTTGCAGTGTAGTAGTTTCAATGAAACAAAGAGACTGAAGCAGCTGCAAGATCAAAACGAGGTCTTATAAACTATTAGTTTGTTATTAAGTTATTAAGAATATAAAGGGCTTCCTGCACTCTTCTCTTGCTTTTGCTAAAACTATGCAGTGATTTGTGACTTGCTGTGTAAAGTAAGAAAAATACATGAAGTATTTTAAACTCTCAATTCAGTTAGCTAGAAAATCTCTGTTAAATATATACCATTGCACTGTTCTGGGATAATAATATTTAATGCACTGTGCTTCATTTTGATTCCTATATTTCACACACAGTTGCTTCACAATGACTTTCACTGCAGCACTAGTTTTCTCACTCACATAGTCATGCTCCTAAGACACTAATGCCTCCTACACAAATTCTGGTTTACCCTACATATTCAGAGCAATGTTTTATTGATGTACACACAGAAGCATGATGTACACACAGATAAGAAGCATGCGTGTAGCATTTGAAGCAGAACACTCTTCTTGTGCTTCTCTTCAGTACATCTCCAGTTCTTTCAACTGTATGTGTTTTCAGGCTCTTCCCGAAGTCTGTAAAAGACATCATGTGACTAGGATTTCCCTTGTCTTTGTTATACGTAAGGCTAATTATACCTATTATACTAGCTTGTGTGATATATAAAACTTCAAAAATCACTGCTAGTTAAGAGGCAATTCTACCTTTATTCGTGCCAGAAAAACACATTTTTGTATTGATGCTATCAGCTTGGAATAAGTTTACATTGCTGAGCTCACATGATGATAACTGAAGAGGTAAGAAATCTTGAGTTATTATGTTCACTCATATACATACATATCTGTTTACTTTTGTTTCTTCATTTACTGAGCCTCCTTGCAAGAAAATCTCTCTATATTTCTTGCCCTATATCATAAAATGTAGTTCCAGAAAGCCTTGTGAAACTGAAAGGACACAGATGATATGGTCCTTTTTTTTTTTTACAATGTCTCTTTTTCTTTTTTCATTTTTTTTTTAATTTTGATGTTCTTTTTTTATTTTTTCACAAGTTTTCCTATTAACTTGATTAAAATTGAAAAGTCATCATCCCCTGAGGCTCCAAACACATTGACTGTGATACGAGGAACACTTGATTATTGAAAGCAACTTTTATGAGTAAAATACTCAGTGATATTTTTAAATTAATTAAGGAAGTTATCATAATCTTATTCCTAGCCCTGTAAAGGATATCAACCTCTCCTTGCAATCAATGAATCTGCTGAGGTGAGTTGTTTCCTAAACTGCTGAAGAAACTCACTTAGAGAGTTACAGGATTTCCTCTGTCATCTCACAATGTTTGTTTTCAACCTATGAACTGTTTTCTTTAATTAATGAGAGATTCACACATGCTCAATACTCTATATTTCAAGGAATGGAGTAAGAAACAAAGAAAGCAGAATACAAGAACAACTGAATTTTGGTTCTGTATTCATTTATATAACTAATTACCTTTTTGATCAGCATAAAGATAAAAATCAATGTCTATAATTTGGGATTCTGAAAACCACCTTCCCTTTTAGGCATTTTCTGTCATGTTTTAATAGCATTGGTAAATGTTTTTTTTTTTTTTTTTTTTTTCCCCTCTCTCTCTGTTTGCTTTACCAAACATGATCACAGGTAGCTGTTTAGTAATCTCTCTCTCTCTCTCTCTCTCTCTCTCCCCTTTTTTTCTTTTTTTTCCCCCCTAGCAATGAGTATCTTGTACAAAAGATTAGATGCTACTCCACTATGAACATGAGAAATACCTGTGACAATATCATTAATATCATCTAACACAAGGAAACCTAAGAACCATCCAGTTTTAGATTTTAAAGATGTATTGAATTAGCAAGATGATTAGAAGTATTTCCTAACAGCAAATTATTAATGAGTGAATGCTGCCACTCTTGCTCCACAGAGAGTTCCTTTGAAAGCCATGATAATCTATAGTATTTGCTTAAAGGTCTTAAAAACTTATCTGCTGCTCAAATAGAACATGGAAATATATAACAATTAGGAGAAAAAGATTTTTTTAAGTGTCTGCAGTATACAAACTTCATTTCTACAGTATAGATCTGACCTCAAGACTAATTTTGCTAAGGTTAGTAGCCTAAATTGATTTATGAGATCACACTGTGCCTATTTACTGCCCTGGATGGTATTTTTTACCTAAAAATTCTTTGAGTCAAAGATAGTCTTTTTGATTTTACAAACGTAACTCCCCACAATTAATTTCCCTTCCTCTTCCTCCTCCCTCCCACACACAGGATAGGGTTATTGGAGGCAAGTTATGTCAATGATTAAAGTAAAAGCACTACTGTTATTCACAAAGTATGTGGTGAATACCTACCCTTGTGAGTTGTTCTAATTTCTTAAATCCTATTCAACAATTTAGGAATGTCAGTGATGCTTCTTTTTCCAGGCTAATCTTCAAATACTGAGACATAGTTGGAACAAATACATGACAATATATCCATCTTGCATAAAAAGCCACGATGTTCATATCAAGCTACTAATTATAGTTTCAAGACTTTTGAGAAATTCTCTTTACAGTCTCTTCTGTAAAGAGTTCTGAATTGGTTTAACAATTCCAATTCTGAATCATAGAATGAGTTTGTTTGGTGAAGTAACCAAACAAATGTCAGTGCAAAGTGACAAACAGTAGTAAGTACAAAGCTGCATGAACATAAAATGTTATCAAATGAATGGAGCTTAGATAAAACAGGAGAAAATATTTTCCCCTATCAAGCTTACTAGAAACCAGAATCTATACCATATTTCTCTCTGTCCAGGCATTACTTCTTGATATATCTTCTGTTATAACTTTTGCTGTTATATTAATAATTGTAGAGCTGATTTGGATTAGAAAATAAAACATCTGGAATATTATTTCAAGTCAGAATAATTTTTTGTGGTTGCATGTTGTTTTAAAAAACTGAAAATTTAAATAATTTAAAAATATTTCAAAAAATAAAAAGTCATACTATATGCAGATTTTATAATTTATTTTGTGTAACTTCTACCCTGAACACTTATTGCAATTCTCTAAAATGAAAGGAAAATGTATCTTTTTATTATAATTTCTATTCTCTGTCTATTCCCCTAAGGAAACATACCCCAGCCAGTCTGGTCCCTACAGCCATATAAATGACTTCTGTGATATCTCTGCTCTGTGGTTGTTTGTTCAGTGAATAAGTTTTATTTCAGATCATTTTATTATTTCTTGACTGAGTTCCACAAATTGCTTAATTAAGTCACTAAACCAGTCAAGATTAATCATATCATTGTTCAAATTTCTCTAAGGATAACTAAATTAATTGTTATGTATCTGATTTAAAAATATTAATGTGAGCTGATCTACTGACAAAAAAGCATTCTTATATTTGAAAGTCCACGTTCTGTAATGGTACAGGCTTGTAAAATCTTAAGGGTATAATTTGGACTTCGTATAATCTTAAATGACTCTGACAATTACTTTCAGTATGAACTCTGCATATGCAGATATCTGATTTTTATTGGAAAGATTAAAAAGGATTCCTTTGTAGGCTTATATACATCTGGATCCTGCTGTAAAAGTGTCCTCCATATTCAATATATATGTTGTTCTTTTAAAAGCATTTTAAGTCAATATGTTGTAGCTGGTAGTGGATGTCCTTTCTCAATCAGTCTGAAGATATCTAACCTAAGGTTAAAGAACAAGCAATGAACTACATGCTTCTGCAGAGACTCAATGTGAGTCAGTTTGATTCTCTACATTTTGTTTGCCAGATTGGACTCAAATCACTACTTGAAGAATTGCTTGAAAAGGGGGAACTAGGGCCTAACAGAAGTTACAGCATTAAAGTTACCTTGTTTGGGTTACTACTTCCAGGATGGCTGTCACGTGTGGACTCAGCTCCTCCATGGTTTCCTTGGCAGCACAGTCTGCCCTCCTAGCAGCTTCAAAGGCAAGTATCAGAGGCTGGAGAAAAATGAAGACACTGGGACCAAACTCTCTTGTACTCCCTGTCCCATGCTGCTGGTAAGCTGCATAGTAGCTGCCCAATGGGACATATATGATAAGATATCTAATGCTGAGCCAGAAATGGTGGCAAATCACGCATTTCAGATGACCTTTGCTTGATCTTTGCCTTTTATAATCTCATTATAATGCTCACGCTCATCGCAAAAGTTACTCACCTCTGAAGTTCGACTCCTCCTGGCTGAATGTGCTCTCTAGATTTTCAATTGACTATAACTGTAAATGAAAGCAAGAGTCTATTTTGCCAATCAGTAACAAAAGTAAGTGTGACTATAGTCACTCAAGTTCCATCTAAAAGTTATATATATAAGGTAAACTAAATAGGAAAGAAGGAGGAGGAAGAATCCATCCTAACTTCTGGATCAGTCAATGGACTGAACCCTTGAGTTGAGAGACCACCTGAGGGAACTCAGAAGCTGGAGGGAAGACACTTCTGGAATCAGTTGATGGACGAATCTCCGTCTCCTCTCCTCAGGCTGAGTTGCCAGCTGAGGAGACTCCGCAAGACAGAGAGCCCTCTCTCATCTTAAGGGGTGAGTGACTATTGCAAATTTGTACATCAGAACTAGCTAAGAATCCCATGCTGTAGTAGAAAATTTCCTGCACTGGCATCCAAAACCTGCTTTGTAAATGTTGCCTTTTAATGCATCCTACTATTTATGAACTCAGCTCCTTGTTTTGAAGACTATCAGTCCTACAATTGACAAACTGTTCATGAATCTGGTGTTGCGAGAGTGGGGCCTGTAACTACCACAGTATTTGATGTCTTATTAAGAGATGCATCCAGCTGTCCCCAGGCCTTCTAACCTCTGAGAATTGGCTGGAATACAAGAGGATTTATAACGTATCGAATTAGTCACCCCTTCGAACTGCAACACTACTGTATGTAAGATTTTCTAGGATTTCTCATAAGGCGTCAAGCTACTGCTTCAGCCTTGTGTAAGTCTCTTATTAGTCCTATGTTATTGCTGACAACACTGTGTGTCTATCTCAGATGTTCAAAACTTTCAGGAAAGCTCAAATGACCTAAGATGCTGATCAGGGGGTGAATGATTTAAGGCCTCATCACTTCAGTCACAAGGGCCCAGAGAGCTATTTGACTCCTTACGTGGCATTCTGTTGACCAAAAAAAAAAAGTTCCAAGAAATAGGTGCTTTTTAATCAAATTTAATGATTACCCAAAATAGAATGTACAATGTCACAAAGAGTCCTGAGAAAACATACTACAAATCAGGGTGAACATCTAGAACATTTGTTTCACTTATAGAGGATTGTCCAGCTTCTTCTCTCAGTATCATTGTTCTGAATCCAAATTAATTCCAAAAAAAATCAATACACACCATAATGGAGTACTGGAGCAAAATCATTAGCACTGAGGGAATTACTATAGTTATTTGAAGGGCTAAATATAGAATCTTTCTACTCTCTGCTGTTTTTCAGTTACAGCTACCTTTTCTCATCTTCAAATGAATGAGAATAGAAGTCATTCATGTATAAAACTGCTTCCTAAGCTCTTGATCTTACATGGCTAGAATGTTTGGGAATATTGCCCACTTAATTATGCGAGAAGTCATCATCAGAAGAATAATAAACTCTTTCCCCTTAAAATAACAGCAATAATAGCAATGTTTATTTATTGCCACAAAACCTCTAATTCATTCCTGTCATCTTTAACAATAAAATTATTTAATCTGCAGTGGAGATAGATTCCATTCTGCAAGAAAATATTATCTCAAACATGAAAAATAACATAATTGTTTTTCTGTGTATGAAATGCATCACCAAAATTGATGTTTTATGAGGAAGAACTGTACATTAGTAAGGACAAGGATGAAGTCAAAAGCAGAATATGAACATTGAACTGATTCAGTTCACTTGGCTTTTATAGCTATCTGATCCTATATTTAGATTAGCTCTTAGGTTTTGTTGTTCCCATGAAGATTTCTTCTGGTAGTGTTGAAATATAATTCTAAATGTAAGTATCCTCAGCATCTTAGAAAGATTGGAACCTGTGTATTTCTTTGAATAAAACCATAAGAGTATGCAACACAGGAGGTTTATCTGTCTATATGTGGACAAAGTATGAGACAGTCCAGTGGTGGCCTTTAAGAAATCTGTGGTTTTCCAGTAAAGTGTCATGTGTTTATTGCGGTCACAAAGAGTTCCAGTAGTGAAAATAACTCTGTATGCAAACTTTTTTTTCCTCCTCCTTCGGTATATGACCTTATATGACTATATAGTAGTGATAGCAAGGTGAGATGTAGATTTACCTTTCACTGAAGTATGTGGAATTTTCATTAATAGAGAGAAGTTATCAGGAAAGAGGACTGAACAATCTATGGTATGGTATTAATTTTTCTTGGACACTAGATTAGTGCACTTTGCTCACTTGCAGTATTAAACCAGTTAACAACTTTGGGGATTAGGGAGAAATATTCCCTAAATCTGTTTGGTAAAGGTAATATTTTTGTTTGTTATTTGCCATCTTTCCTCTGTGGCAGAGTGTATTTTTCAGGAAATTCACTCTCAATTTGGAAATTGCTACTGCAGTGACCCCATGTACTGGTAATGCTCCTATTCTCTTCTTTAATTATGATACAATTAATGTTTTGAAGTTATTATTTTTATTATTATTGTTATTTAATAGACCTTATTACACAGTTCAGGAAGTACTTTCTGACGCAAGTATCTTTTAAGTGATTATAGAGACCATATTTTTCTGGAACGAATACCATTATGGGAACCATATCATACAATTATATCATACATACAAATACACATAAAAGAACAGGGTCAAGCCCTCATTTTTATTTTATTTTATTTTATTCCCGAAAAAATATCATAATTATCATAGCTTTTACTTTACTCAGCCATGAATCCTTTGAAAAACTAAGGAAACGAGGATGTAATTCAGTCAAAAGAACTGGAATGCAAAGAGTTTCCAGAATCTATATTACTCACAGGTGTCAATATTCATCTGTTTCTTGTTTCCTAGGGGAAATGGAATAATTCATAGAAATGGTTTGTAAATCTCACTAGAGAAAAATGTTCAGTAAATTCAGAGTATTCAGAAAGCTTACAAACAATGGAAAAATTGCTGATGGTCAAAGAAAATTGTCTTAGTGAGTAAGACACTCACTAAGTGATCAGTGTGATTACACTGTGATTAGTGAGTAACAAATTTTAAGTTATACTTTACAATGTAAAATCAAGCAGAGTATCAAAATAATAGATACAAAAGAAAGCAATGTAAGGCATCATTTTACTATCTCTCAACTGTGGGTAGAAACTTTTTATCTGTAGTTAAAATGGATGTGACCCACCATGAAATTAGCATTTCATTGCAGTTTTCAGTAAGAGTGGAGCAAAAGCAAAGAACAAAATGAGCAAAAAGAACAAAAAAAGACCTCTGGTGCAGTAGAAACAAATATAGCAGTTTATTATACAATATTGCAATATTTAGGATTTCTCTATTATCTCCATTCCAAAATTTTGAACAAATTTGTGTATGATGCCCTCAGTCCAGTAACAAAGGTTTCCAAGTAAAGATATGAACTGAAGACGGATATTATTGCACTGGAGAAGTAACAAATATTGCATCTATGTGAAGGAGAAGAGTAAAAAGATTATGTGGGAAATTCAAGTTGACCTATTCATTTCAATACTAATTTCAAATAAAAATAAAAGCTAAAGACATCAAGGCATGAAAAATAATTTAAAATAGGTTTTCCATAGATAGTTTCTACGAGAGTAATCTGATTGCTTTCTTTCATCAAAGGAATTGTTAAATATCTAATCTACCTGGATTTTAGTAAAATATTTTAGTGTGCAGACACATGGGAAATTATAAGTGAAGCTGAAGATGATGGAAATTTGAACTGTAAATTATGCAACTGAATGAAGAAAAGACCACAACAAGATTGTTCTGAAAGGAAAATATAAGGCTTGAGGGAAGTTGCTTATAGACTTTTTCTCTTAAGATTTTGTCTTCACCATTTTTATGGCTGCTTTTAATGGTTCACAAAAGCAAGAGTTTGCAAATGAAATAATTAGATTATGTGGTGCTCAGTGAGTTATAATTAACAAAGAATATTTCGATTCATATGGAAAGAATTGGATGACCTTGAAGAGCAGAGCAATAGACTGAAATAGATATGAATGCCAGATCATATAGGGAGAGAAAAACAATAAGAATCACTCCTTGACACTAGGGACTCATGAGCGAGAGAAAGAAGAATAAAAACAATTGATTAAACAGTTAAAAGAATACCCAGGAGAAGCTGACTTGATCTGAAGTTGAAAAACAAGTGTCCAGGATGCTAGTCAGTAAAGATATTTATAGAAGATTTAGAGAAACTTCACATTTTGTATTAACAAAACGACATGGGGCCACACATGGGATCTGACAGAAAATCTACTCAGACTCATTGGTCTTTGAAATTCTTCAGACATTTAGTTTAGGGGATCTTAGCCCCTGTATCTTGTCAATAAGGAGAAATAGGTGTTGTTTCAGTATAATTCACAGTTCTTGTGTCTTTACAGTATAATTAAGAGTTTTCAAATTTAGATGCTTACCATATAAGTTATGCATACCATTTACTTTCATATAAATCTGGTCATTCAGCTATGAAGATAAACTTTGAACACAAGATACACAGAAATACACCTTTAAAGTTGTCTCTGAATTTGTGAACTCACTAGAAACACGGTAGAGCTTACACCTGGAAACAGCTTGTAGAGGAAACCTAACTGAAAACCTAATTATTGATTGCCCCTTCAAAGCTAAACTTTGGATCGAACAGCT